>JAULKM010043325.1:0-13059 GCA_032355605.1 Rubia tinctorum
GTCAAGAATTGAAGTTTTGAAGATAAGTGAAGATCAAGTCATTGGAAGAAGGCCACTCACAAGAGTGGTAGAAGAAAGAATGTCACTTCCAAAGTGGTGAAAGATAGCTTGGAGTAGGAATGAAAAGAAGAAGAAGATTGAAAATATGCGGTCATGATCCGTGCAAAAATGCATTGTCCGCTACTATCAGTTTGTGGAAAGCTCAAGTAAAATGTCAAGTTTGTAAATCATGCAATATTGCACAGTCTGCGACACTAAGAATAGTCGTAAGGTCACAAGCTTCCAGGTTGCGGGCTGTGCCGATGTGCACAGTCTGTGACGCTATGTCCAAGATCCTAAAGCCAAGAAGATGTCTAGGCCTTGGACCATTCAATAGTGCATGTTCAGCGATGGTCCTATTGACTAGGGTTTGACTACATCATAAAAAAAATCTCTCTTCCCACCTAAAAAGGCCTCTCTTTGTCCATTGGACGAAAAATGAATTTCAGGGTAAAAACCCTGGTTTAAACATTGAATGTACTTCATTTATTGCTTTCAAATCATGTTTGGGTGTATTTGGTTATAAGTTTTTCTAGATTAGGCTAAATTGATGCTTGGGGACATTTGTTAAGTATGATTAGCTGAAGAATGTGAGATTTTGGGTTCCTTTTACCCATTTCCTATTATTTTCATGGATGGTTGTGTTTAATGCTTCTGATTATTGCATGATTGACAGTAGGATGACAACTAATTGTAATACACCACAATTTATTGCTAGTCTCATGAATGATCCCCATAAGATTTTTTTGGTCATTTTGGTCACCGGTTGATGTTAAAATTGTATTTAAGAGTGAAAACTAAGCATGATTGTTGATTAATTGATTGTATTAGGTTGGATTATACAATTCAATGAGTCTTGATTACCGATGCAGATTTTGAATATAAGTGACACCTACGTTGTGATTATCTTCAGGACTAAATTGCATCGTGGTCAAAGATTAGTTTTGAAGGTCATATCCTGATTGTGTGCAACTAAGGAAATTGGGTGTGCTAAGAGGTCTAAGAGAGCATGAGTGAGACACTAATGTTCTAGAAGGTAGAGGTTTCAGCTAGAATGGTTGTTCACGATGGGTCCTAATATGTAATTATATCTCTGTACATAGTATATTTGATGTGTCTCCTCGTAAACTAACCTCGGGTGTAAGGGTTAGAGGGTTTTACCAAGCACTTGGGACGCTCTAGCTAAACAAGGGTGAGGTGAGAGATGATGGGAGATGTAGGCAACGTATGATCAAGGATGTGGTAGAACATACTTCTTGAATTTGCACATAAATCAAGGATAAATGAATAGCTAAACTTGTTCAGCAAATTCCCCCAGGTCTCCTTCGAGTGAGTATGAATGTTGGTTTTCGAGTGGGTATGTGTGTTTGAATATCTTTCCATCGGGGGGATTGCTTGTAAACCCATAATAGGAAGTGTTATGAATATCTATTACCTAATGGAAAAGAATATTTTCAATATGGGGCTCACCATATTATCCTAGATGAACAGGGTTATTGGGACAATCGAGAAGGAATTTCACTATTGTTCTTTGATCACTGGGATGTTCAAGAAATGGGAAATCATACTCGTAGACCGACCATTACCACTCAAATACTACGACAATAAGTGGTTTGACCTCAAGAAACTCGAAGTGGATTTTGAAACCAACAAATTGAGGGTGAAGATCATATCAGGGAGAATAGCTAAAGGTGCGAAGAGGGTTGGGGATTCAGAGACTGTTGCTTTATCATCAACGACTTCCAATAAGCCATTCAACATTTCTATGACACTTAGATTTTTATTCTAAATGTAATTTTTTGAATTGTATGGTCACTTTTTCAGGTGGCGGCAAAGGGTTCATGCAGAAGTTGAATAAAATATTTTCCTGCTTTACTAGTTAAATGGAAACCCTTGAGGATGAGGTTGGAAAACTAAGGGTTGAACATGATGCTTACCATCGGAGGAAATGGATATAGATGGAGATGAGTGAAGGTGAAGAACAGTATCATTTCATACATGTTACCTCATCTAGCAGCGATGAAGAGGACAAGGATGGGGATGAGAAGATCTTACATTGTACCTGCAAACTCCTTAAGGATATAATCCCACATAACATTGTTGACATCAACATTTTTTTATTCTATGTAATAATATTGTATTTGTTTTTATGGGATTCATGAGTTTAGGTTGATGTAATTTTTGAATGTTGTTTTTCTAACATTTTGTTGGTGTAACATAAATTTCTATAGTTGTTGATGGAGTTTGCACCGATTCTAGTGTGAACCAATCTCTTGTGTTTGCTAAATGCCATAATGAACAATAATTCTGAGTTTAGTTGAAAAATTGGAATATTTGATGGTAAGCGTACTATGATACAACCTTATCAATTTTGAGTTCTGAAGTGATTGGTTACAAAATAGGTTGCACTGCCGAGAATGAAACTAGATTATTTTCAGTGGGAGAAAAAAATTTAAAATACACAGAATATGGTTCAGATTTCGGAACTAATATCGGTGTTGTATTTTAAATTTTGGCCTCACCTTCCGACATCGATGAAAGTATGCAGTCAACAATAACTTTCAAAATAATGATTTCACAAAATCCAAAAAAATGTTATGAGCGTTATCCTGAGGTCTGAAAAGTTGTCGGTTTCCTTTTCCAAAATATTCTCATGTTTCCGAAATCAGGAACTAATTTGAGGCACACAATGCCTGGGAATTAGATTTTTTAGTTATAAAGTATATTCCAATTTTACAACCTATGTCGAACTTCAAAACAAACACTGACCGGGCTACGATTCAAACTCATAATTGGGTTTCACTCAGAAATCTTGGTCGTACAAGGGGATACCACACACACTCGTATTCAAGTATTTTTTAAATTCCCCATGCATTTCACCCAAATCAATCTTCGCACCATTATCTAAAAACTACAACCATGGCTTCCATCCAAGTTACGCACGATGAAACTAGTGGGAGAAGGAAACAAATGGCCAGAAGGATGAGAAATTTGGCAATGTTCGACGCTAGGAGGTTTGTGTCTTTAGTGTCTTAGGAGAGGTAAAATACTTTGTTAGATAATACTAATTATTATATTTTATGCTCTAGAAATGAATGATAGCACGAGGCTAGGGTTGAATAGCGTTGGTGAATTGTTTGAATTCTGATGTTGTTATGAGATCCATTGTGCATGCAGCGCACTTGGATGAAGTGTGACAATTTTGTGTCAATATTATGGAGCTATAGAGAGGGTCCTTTTCTACTATGGTCAATGGTAGTCAGTAGATGGGTTGAGATTGATCCATGGAAGATTAATAATTTATTATGTTGATCGTACCAGAACCTTGAGGACTATTATCCAGCAGTTGAAGGTGATCCCAAAACATCTGGTCGGTACATGTTGAGCATCCACTGTTAAATCCTACCAAGCTCGGTATGTTGTACTTTAATATGTCCGTCTACGATCCTAACACTGTCATTAGTTATAAACTAGAGTATTTGACAATATTGCAAAAGAATTGTGTACGAGATGGCGGCAAGGAGTTTGGTGTCAGTGAGAGGTCACATCGGTGAGCCCAGAGTCATCACTATTATGTTGTTCTACTATTCATGAAGAAGTTAAAGATTAATCCTGGCTACAGCTTTCTTGCAACTTGGCATGCGTTGTCAATTCGAAGAAGAAGGCTATCTAGCTCCTGTATGGGTCAATCATTTTAAAGTACCAAAAATCCGATGACAACTTCCCTTTACGAGCAAAGAAGTGCCTCCTAAAATGTTCTACATGAACTTCCATGAGGAAAAGTGGTAACTCATATATGGAAAATGGACGTAGTGGGTAGTCAGAGGAAATAGCAAAAGGTGCACTGATGAAGGAAAAATATATATTTTTGTAATTAGTATTTTCATTTTCCTTACCTCTTCTGATTCTTATGTGAAGCACAAAACTACAGGTGAGAAGGTCGGCGACTTATTCATGTGGGACATGTACAAAAAATAGAAGCAAATGTGAAGAAGATAATATAGTTGAGCAAGAAGAATTATGAAACCAAGAAAGTTCTCATGGAAACCAAGCGTGTGGAGATGGCAAGCGAAGAATCACAATCGAGAACATCCCATTAGATTTATATTTCAAGAATGTTTTTAACGTTGACCTCTACGATTGATGTAATTTGAAGAATGTTCGTTTTGATTTGTGGATGATATATTCTTAACTATGTCATTGGTTGCACTGGATATATTTTGTTCTTCGCACCTTTCACTAATAATTTTATATTTTTTCACATGCTTCAATTTGTTAAGGAATTTCTATGTAACAATATATTCCAAAAAAGTTTCAAAATTGGAAGTGGAATCGCACGAGTACGGAGCACTTACACTCGATGGCTTCCATAATCGAATATCATTTCGTGTTCTATCTTTTGTAGGTGGAATACAAATTTTATTTCTAAAATAAAACCGCCAGCAGTTCCAAATTCAGAATTAAATGCATAAAGGTTCAGTTCTCTATAGATTAATTTTCCAAGTACGGAACCTGTGTCTGGAAATTTGGTCATAACATGTCTCATTTATTTTATTCTATTTCACTAAGAAAGTAAGGTGACTTCAAATGTACTATCACCTATATCGTGGAAATAAAAGTATTTGTTTTCCTTTAGTTCATATTGGGTTAAAAACTAGACCAGACCCGCTTTATAAAGATACCACGGTTGTCACGGGAAAACCGGAGAACGATTTACACCAAATTCGCTCCCCACACTTCAAGAAACATGAAAACCTCAGTTGTACATGACTCTTTACCTTGGTTTTCAGTCTTTGAAGAACATAGATAAATACAGCCGAAATAAAAGATATCTTTTTTTACCTCGGTTCAGAACCAAGGTAAAAAGAACTTTTTACCTCGGTTTTTAACCAGCGTCGGTAGTTTTTGTGACTGATGTCGCTCAAAGGTAGTAGGCTCCCATTGTGGGTTATACCTGCGACATTTTTGAAACCGATGTCGGCAAACATACGCACGTGACGTCGGCTATAGCATGAATGCATGCGATTGGTGAGGAAATGAAGCGACGTCATCGAAGTCAACGTCGGTCCTATTAAAAGAGACAGCATAGAACATTAGAAGCGACATCGCGCGCTGGCGTGGAGTGGTGATTAATACGACGTCGGTCAAGTGTCATTTTGGCACCTAATTGTACGACATCATGAGCAAATCGGTCAGACATTGTTTCTAATACACTATTATAATATTTAATGTTTGATGACACAACAAATCGTTCGTCAATTGCTATTACATTTTATTTTTAAAAAACGACATTACCAATACATTAAAATACAAAAGGTTACTGTGAAATTGATAGACTTATTGTATTGATGCTTCCTTAGGTACTTTGTCCGACATTATAAATTGCATAGGGACTATGAAAATGACAAGTCCATTTTGTAAGTCCATCAATAACTCTCAATAACCTATTACAGTAGATACACATGAAACAAATTTATGCTAGATCCCCAATGGATGTAAAAATAATAAAGCCAAGAGCATACGACAAAAATCTTAACATGGAATGCTTGAAGGTGACGTCACAAGACTGAATGAACGAAGTTGCAGTATCTGAATGATGAGTGACATCGGATATTCATAGATGTTCCAGTCAGTTCCTACCAAATGCGACGTTGGTAAGCATTCAGTCACATATCGCACTAAACGATGAATTTACCAATGTCAAACATTCAACCTGTGTTCATACTAAAATTTTATTATTGTCCAAAATTAGTCCTAATATCAGCCTTTTTTCTCACTCCTTAAAAACATGGCATGATATTGGGAATGTAAAGTCCTAAATTATCAAGGTGGCAATTTGTGGAAATTTTGCAAATATGGAATGTTGTGTTGTAACATCAACTATGGAATGATTTTCTAGAAAAGTAAGTTCAATGTGAAATCCGAGAAGCATATATTTCATCCGAATTATATTTAATTGCATAATATATCAATTCCTATATTTATAGGATTTAATTACATTTATGGAATTGGAATGATATGGGAATTTCGAGCATTGCTAAGATATGGATGAAGTATTCTAATTCCTTTATTTAAGGGATTAGATTTGGTAATTCCTATCTCCAATGGATTTGATTATTATCAGAATATTTTATGAAGATAAAATTACATTTGCATAAGAAACTAGATACGTGCGATTGGAGCTTATATATTTAGAGCATACTGGCTGAGCTACTTACGAATTTCACAGAAGAAAATCTGCACTCAGGTTCCCGTATTTATTGAGTAGCCGAGAGCTTATACTTGTGTTCCAACATGATCAATACACTGTTGATTTAAGTTCATAATCGAAAGCCTTTATTCCTCGGGAGAATGAGATCCAGCGTCGATGAGTATCGAGGTCAGAGGGAGTCTGACTAAGGCGAATCGATAGCAAGGGGAGTTTTCAAAATCCACTCATTGTAATTAGAAAATATAAGTATAGTTGTATGATGTGCATTGTACTATCTTGTTCTGATTAGTGGATTTATTCTGAACTGGGTCAGGCCCTGCAGACGTAGGTGGCTTTCACCGAACTGCGTAACCAAGTTTTGTGTTTGTATTTTACATTTATTTACATACTTGGTTATATAATATATGTTGGAACATAGTTGATATAATTTCTAAATTTAGGTAAAACCAAATTTCAGGGAACACTATATAACATGTAACATAGTCAACATACTTAATGGAAATATTCAATCATTGTTCAATGGGGAAAAACATGTAGAATGTATGTTAATAAAATTGTTAAATGAACATGGAATGAATGGTAAACAACCACAACTAATTTGAACCCGGAGATGCTCCATCCTAAGATACTTGTTGATTTTTGGGAGAAGAGATTAGATTGGGTTCTTGAGTAGTTGAAATGTAAAGAATGGAGAGGAAGTTATGGATTTGGGTTAGGAGGAAGTGTGTTGGAGATGAGAAATTAATGGGTTTTGTTGCTGAATATGCTTCAAATGAGATGGGGTTGGAGGGAAATTTTTGTTCAAATTTTTGGGTCAAAATTTCATTCCCGCTGAAAATTTTGGTTCAACCGACGTCGGTTTAGTGTTGGTTATTGGTTTGTTATATGCAAACCTCATGCGACATCGTTTCTATAGGCCAAAGTATAATTTTTGAAAATTATCATAACAAAATCACTGTTAAGATTGTGGGCCCTTCCGATGACCTGTTTATGCCATATAGGAATAAAATTCTCCAGTAAGTGTGAAGGACAAATTGTTATCTACAATTTCGGATAATACTTCTCCTAATTCCTTGTAGGGACTTGAGTGCAAAAATAAATAAAAAATTGCCGGTAGTCCCAAATTCGATCACGATCTTCGTGTAAATAACCTTGGTCACCCATAGCTTATACACGACGTCGGAATTATAGATTGTAGTCTTATTCCCGCATAGATTTCGAGCATATCTTCCCAAATGACCCTTGTACTTATGAGTAATCATCTACAATATACTACCTACCATGTACTAGTACTTTTTAAAATTTTATGGACGGAATTTTATTACGTTTGTATTTCATAAAAAAAAGGAAAATGAAATTTCATTGATTCTATTTAGTGAAAATTATCGTTCTCATGACACTGATAGTAAGGGTTTGAATGCAATGCTTAGAAGAATGACAGAAGATTACCCCGGTTTGCGCCTCTGTTAGACAGTACACATAATTTCCGTTCGGGTCCAAAATTAATAAGTGTAGCGAGCATGCGAGGAAGTTGGGGCCATAGCATAATTTTTTAAAAGTTTGTCATACACTGTCTGAGAAGATTGTGGTCCCATTCCATTGACCAGAGCATGATCGAATCGGAAAATCACGCTTGTGACTTGGTGAATTAGATAAGGGTATCTCCAGTTTTGCATTTCAACTTATCCCACTTTATTGGAGGGACGTAAGTGAAAATTTTGAAAAGTAAACCAGCACTCCCAAATTCAATTCCGATCTTCGTTCACGGGACCTTTACAATCCCATTCAAACTAATTAAAGATCCCCAGTACTGATAAAGAAACTAACAAGATCCCATTGAGACTTCCACAATATCTTCCGATTAGCCATTGCATACTAGTAAGTGATCAAGCCCAATTAACTCTAGGCCCTGTATTAGGAGTTTAAAAAATTGATGGTTGAATTTTCCTTATCTGCTAAATTATCATTTTAAAAAAAACCTAGAATGTGTAATTTCGTCTGATTCTGCATGGTGGAATTTATCTTCCAAATTAATAACGCTCATAGTCAGGTTATTAATGGAATACTAATGAAAATGATGGAAGAATACCTTGGTGAACTTGATGCATAAGTCACAACAACATGATTGTCACAATATGATTTAGATTATTAGTTATCTCCTTTTTTGCATTTGTCCCCACCATCTTAGAAAGACCTAATTGTAAAAACAGAAAAGTTCACCGTTTGTGTTGAAATCGATTCTGATCGAACCGGACGTTCATGAAGTTCATGGACATATAAAATATGAATCACTAATGTCTAATTAATTGTTTACCATTATTAAGGTCAGTTATATTCATTTTGGTCAAATGTGGGCCTTGTTGATATACTAGTGGGTTGAATTGTTGTGGCCCAATATATCCTCGATCGATGTCAATAATATGTCGGTGAAACATCGCAAAACATGATTTACATATGACATTTCTCATGTAGATGGTCAGACAGAAGCCCATTTGATATGCTAATGGGTTGAAATGGTGAAACCCACAGTAAAACAAGCCGACGTTACTGAGTCGTCGGTCTTGTGTCGATCAACACGAATGATAAGCAACATCGCATTGGGGAGGAATTCACAACGCTGCGTAATGGATATATATATATATATATATATATATATATGGAGCCCACCTCATACATCACTTTAAACATTCAACTATTCCTCGAATTTTAACAGTCTCTCCCATCCCATCCTCCCATTCAACTATTCCTCGAATTTCCGTTTGGTCACTCTACTCTTTCGAAGTCAAATTTAGTAAACTTTGATCATTAATATAAGTTAATATATATGTGATAAAAATCATGTGAGGTATTGTTAGATTCATCTTAAAATATATTTTCAAAAATATCAATTTTTTAATGCTGAATTGGTATATATAGCTAGAGATATTGACGGTAAAAAACATAATCATTGAAGACCTTGAAAAAACTGAATAGTAGTGGGACGGGGGAGTATTATTTTAATTCGTTTCTTACCATAGAGTATTATTTTAATTAAAACTTGTCTTTCCATAAGCCTATGGAAAGACAATCTTTCCCAAGACTTTGCCTTAAATTTATATTTAATACTCCCTCCATGTTGCTGAATTTGACTTTTAGGAGTCAACTAAACTAATGTTTAAATATTAATATCTTTATATAGACGGGTAAGAAAATTATGAAAAAATAATAATTTAACAATATGTGTTACGATGAATCCAACAACACATAACATTATAATAGTTTTACATATACAAATAATAGAATTTAATGGTAGAAGTTGGCTAAGTTTGACTTGCAAAAGTCAAATTAAGTAATATGAAGTGGGACGGAGGGAGTATATATTATGTTTCTCGATAAGTTCGACGAGTTTAATAAAAAATATTAGTTGAACTCGAGTTCGAGCTTGAATTGTATACAATCTCGTCTCGAACTCCATTGCACTTCGAAGGGAGCCTTTCTATGGTTTCCCCAAGTCCTATAATAGTGGTGTTCAAATGTGGGTACTCCCACATCTGGATGCCCGCATATGTAGGTAATTATAAATACGGCATGTGGCCCAGCCCCGAAGAACCGAGTACACGCAATGCGGGTTCCTGGATTGATTGGGCCAGGTAATAGTGCACCCGTTGACCCGTTTAAAATAAAAAAATTTGAGATAAATTTTATTTCATTATGTTACATAAATTTGTATTAGTACAAAAAAAATTGCAGTGATGACAATGTTATTTAACAATTGAATTCTCGTGACATTTTTCGTACAAAAAATTATCACATTTTATCATTCAAATATTCAGTGTTTAATGATCACTTGACAAGTCTGTAATCATCATCATCATTCCCTAGTTTGGATGAACTTAACAAAATATTTTGAAATGGCATAAATGACCATTGTGTTAAATATTTTATTTAGTGGAGAGATTATGAAAGTTTGACATGAAATTTGTGATGGAAAACCAATTTTTTTATAAAAAAATCCAATTTAACCTATTGGTATAATAGGGTTGTGATCGTGGGCATAATTGAAACATGTTAGGCTGAAAGGGAGGGGCGGAACTCAGAATGAACAAGTGAAAATTTGGGATTGAAAGAGAATGATTGAAAATTTAGCATTTGAATATTATGTTAATTCACATTATTTAATAATTAATATTACATAGGTATGAGCAATTGATAATTTAGAGTAGATATGCAGAAAGAATAATAATCAATATTAAAATTAATTAAATATATATTTAAATTTTATCAGTTATTTCGAGTACTCTGAAATAGCTTTTTCTGGCCCTGGCTTGGACCCGGTAAAATGTAAAATTTCTAGGTCAAGTAATCTGCCCTGAAAAATAAAAAATTACTAGGTTATTTTAAACCGTGTCGGCAGATAGACTGGCCGGGTATTTTTGAACAACCATAGCCTCTGGTCTTTCCAAGTAGGGAGTCTATGTTATTTTTAACTATTTGTAATTTATTATTTTAGATATTTTTATTGTAATTTTTTAAATTTATTATTAAATATATATTTTTTATATTATTTGATTTCAAAATTACAATGTTTAGAAAGAGTACAACAATTATAAATATACTATTTTTATAAATTAAATTATATTAAGTTTGTTTAATTTTTCTAACATTCAGTAACTAATAAAAAAGTAGGTCCTATGACATGTGACATTTCCTTAAATTATAGACGGTCCACTATTATTTTTAACTTATACACTGTATTTGTTAAATTAAACACTGAAATTTTAAATTTGAATAGAGTATTTTTTAAAGTTAAATAGTTTAATTTATTTTATAATATCTTTCATGAATTCACATAGAAACACACTTTATTAAATGTTTTAACTTACGAAGTACAATATTTAAATTTGAGAAATATAGCTCTTAAGTTCAAAAATAAATTGTATGTCCATAAGCTTATCGATAGACCAACTTTCCTGAAATTTTCTCCTTATGAAAATATAGCCATTAATAAAATGGATTATTGTGTATTCAATAAATACAACTTTTAGTAACTCATGAAAATAAAATCTTCTATAAAAAATGAATTGTATAGTATTCATTAAAATACAGCATTTTAAAAATAAATTATAGAGCATCCATTATTTAATTCGTTAAATTTTAGTTAGAATTAGATCAAAAAATAATTTAGGTCTTTGGATGGATTTGTAAAGTGCATATATAATCCTATATAATATACATAAGTGCATATATAACTTTATAATAATGGAAAGTTACTATATAACCTTAGATCATAAGTGAAAATGCATAAATAACCTTTTCCGGCAACTTTTAGCAGGAATTTTATGAAAAGACATTTTTGCCCATCTGGATTAAAAAAAAAGAATAGAAAATGATGTTATTGCCCTTACCATTATTAATACCTAAATATTGTTTCCAAACTTCCGCCGAACCACTGTTGCATTTCCGCCATAATATGTAGGGTTATATCAGAACATTATGAAAAGTGATAGGGTTAAATCAACACATTTCTAAAACTTATAGGGTTACATCAGCACATTCGTAAAAAATGTAGAGTTATATCAGCAAATACTATAAAAATAAAGTGTCATATTAGTTTTAAAAAAACAACGCCAACCACATGCAACCGTCATTTCAACCTCTTCTACCGATTGCAGATGTTCCAAAGTGTGATTCTAGTTGCAAAGAAGGAGCTTTGGCGAGGTCGACGCACCGAAAAATGAAGTGCAGGAGTGGGAACCTGTCAAAAAAGTATTTTCATATGAAATTCCCCTTAATTCATTAGATTAATGCGATATTGTATTGTATTTTATTCTTTGATTTTCTTTTGCTTCTCGTCAAACGAATAGAGATATGCGGTATATATGGTATAGAATATAAGGATTTCGATGATATTTTGTTTATTTTGTTGAGTTTAGTTCGGATTGATGATTGGGTGACATTAGGTGTTCTGTGCGTAGTTGTTATTTTGTTATGTTTTTTGACATGAGATTTTTAATGTTGATAGGTTTTTATTTTATAAGATGTGTTGAGTTATATAACCCTACAATTTTTATGAATGTGCCGATATAACCCTATAAGTTTTAGGAATGTGCTGATATAATTTGTTAGTTTTCATAATGTGCTAATATAACCCTACTCGGTCCGGGGGCGGTCCATCAGTAGTTTGACAGTGGTTCGCCGGTGGTCCTGCGACTGTCCGGCGGTGGTTTCGGCGTCGGTCCAGCAATGGGTAAGGGTTTAATTGTCCACCCAAATTTAACTTTCGGACCGAGGGCATTTTTTAAATTTTGGAGGGAGGTTAACGCCAGAAAAACATGGTCAATGCCAGATTTCTCACCAGAAGGTTGTATTTACACTTTCATCATTTAGCTAGAGTTATATTTTTAGACTTAGTTTTATTTATCTGAGAGTTATTTTTGCACTTATTCAAGTATATAGGGTTATATTTGTATATATCTTTTTTTTTCAAAATATGAATTTATTATTTATTGATGTGTTCATTTTATATAGTAGTTTTTAGGATATTTTGGACTCATTTTTATATACTTTTGTGCTTTAGATAATGAGTTTACCTTGAAATTCTCTTAGGAAGAGTCACGAGCAACTTTTGCACTCTTATCACCCTTCTAGGGAGTTTTGTGTGACGAACAAGATAGTGAAGATTGAATCCATCAACAAAAAGAATTGAAGATTGAAGACAAGTCGTACCTCTCAAAGATGCTATTTTAAAGCCTATTTGCTTACTAAATACAACTAAGTAGATAGTATGGCAAGTCGGGATCGTCCACAGAGACGGGGGATATTCTCAAGTG
>JAULKM010043336.1:0-13059 GCA_032355605.1 Rubia tinctorum
TCAATATCCCTTTATAGGCGTACCCTGCGGGCTAGACGTTTATAGAGAAACCTTGTAAGTGTACCCTGCGGGCTAGATGCTTATAAGTCGAGTTGAGTGTACCCTGCGGGCTAGGCGCTGCGATTCATGCATTTATTTGAGTTGGGCGAGATCCTCAAATAAATAAAGATTTTATTTTTCGCAATCCAGAGTTTTCGCAAGGAGATTCATATCACCATGAGTCTAGTAAGGGTCCTTTTAATCTTGTTTACTTAGATGTTTGGGGGTCCTTCCCCTGTTTCATTCATTTAATGAATAATTTAGTATTCTCGATCAGACTAATTAGCTTATATTCACCGTGTATCACCTTGATCCTTCAAAAAAAAGTCCTGGAAGTGATTCCGGGGAAAAGGCTCCTACTATCAAGTAAGTACTATCCTTTAGAGAATTGGTATTTCTCAGTCTAGTTTCACTTACCTCAGCCTTTGCTGTTGTTCTGGTATTTATAGAGGATTGTAGTCATGACTCTGCATTGTCAGGATTTCCATTTACGGGCTGCATCATGGTCCCTATAAACTCGGTTCGTGTCTTGGTTTATGGTTGAGTCCTGATCGTGGTTCCTCCTTTCTCGGTTCGTGACTTTGTCCTTTTGTAAATGATTCCGCTTTTCTCAATTTATGGCTAAGAGCTCCTAGGTGTGTTTATTAGTTCACGGCTTCATCTTGGGCTGGGCCTCAAGGTCAACATTCTCTGGTCTATGGGCTAGGTATACACCATAAGCCCCCCAACCACGAAGACTAAGAAACACGAAGTGATGACTTTGTTTGTGGAATGTATATAGACTGTTGTTTCTTGAGTTTCTTAAGTTGTAATAACATGTTCACCATTAATGTAACTTACATTTTCTACGCGAAGTGTTGGCAGCTTCTTAGATATACTTGCGATTTTGTTGGGGTTCATGATTTTGAATTTGAATCTTCATTGTATGTGTCGTACTTCCCATAGACTTAGCTGTTAGAGATTTTGTTACACTGAACCGAGATTTCCTCTTTTTTATTTGTTGTACCATTTCGAGATTTCCTCTCCTGCTATTGTATTTTACTCCTTATAATTTCTTTGATTTTGTTGACTTAAATCCATCACTATTCAGTGTATTATATCTATTCGTATATCGCCGCCTTCTCGTATTCCTAAAAAGTTAAGTCACTTTTATGTCAGATATTCATCATTATTTTTCTGTCGGATTTAACTCCTTTTGGCTTTTTGGTTTCTTAAATTAAATTCCATAACCTTTCTGGATTCTTTATCTTCTTCCTGTCTTCTTTATTGTTCCAGTTCCTCATTGTACTTTATCAACTCGTAAGTTTCTCTGTTCTTAATCTTTTCTCCTTTTCTAAGACAATTCTTATGAGTGTGAATTTGTACCGTGTCTCTATTCTAGAAATTTTTCTTCTCAATTTTGGTCTAGTAGTTCTCCGATAGTTTTTTTCGGCGTGTATTCTGTGTTATTTTTTTCAAGTTTTACTGGAATATACCCTTTGCGTTCTGTAATTGTAATTGATAGACCTTTCATATGAATCTTAGGAGTTATCTCTACTCAAATGTCTACCCCTAATGTTGCTAAACCTGGCAATGTCAACTCTGGGGAAATTTCTGACCATCTCATCGTTTCTTCTATCGTTAGTAGCGTTCTTTCCAACTACCAATTGGAAAATTCTAAGAATGATTTTCCTTTCTTGTCTCGTATGGGCTAAGGGCTCCTAATAACTCTGAGAGTGTTTGCACTTCTCCTCCTGGCTTTATCTCTTGTTATAAGGATTATCTTAAGTTTGGATTCACTTTTCCTCTATCTCAGCACATCATATATTTACTCTCCCATTATCGAGCCACATTACCTCATTTTCATCCTAAGGGTATCTCGATCATAGTGGTTTTCTATCATGTGTGCGAGCAAGCCGAAATCCCTTTTTCGATTGACCTATTCTACAGCCTATATTAGCTTCGTAAGGTGAAAAACTCATCTAATGGATTCACCTTTTATCCAATCATTTCCAATTTTGAGTTTGTCAGCGGATTTCCTAATAACTGTGGTGTGTGGTGTAAATTTATTTTTTACTTAAAACTTGGTAATGGGAGCGGACAGACTCTTTCAGTTTAGAACTATAATGTTCCCAAATCCAAACTTCCTAAGGCAGGGGTTCGTCTTAATGCTAACTCTGAGGTTGTATTAAAACTCAGTGAACATTCAATATGTCTTCGCCATACGGATTCTGAGAGCGAAGGTGTTTGTTTGCCGTTATATTGTCATTTCCCTTAGTCATACTTATTTTTATACCTTATTCTTCACATTATCCACATATTTTCGCGTGTTCGTATGACTTATGTTGTATACTGGATTGGAAATATGGATTTAGCTACGCGTTCCATTGAGAGGTCATTTTTTATGATGAAAATGAAGAGGTGGAGATCCAACCCATCCAAAAGAACGATACGATTGATGATAATGTCCCACGGAAGAATGTATTCAAAGAAAAATCTTAATTAATATCTACACAAGCTAAATCCTCTGAAGGGGGAGAGGTCGCTATTGACAATTCTACTGATACATCAAGAAGAAGAAGGAGAAAAAGCGATCTGGTGGATAGTAGGGCGTACTAGCCAGTCTGGTCCTAAACTTCCACCGTGAATCCATAACTTAATGATAGAAAGAACTATTCCTGCTACTCTGTCTAAACTTTCACTCCATGAAACAATGGCCGTAGTATATGTTTGTTAAAAGTTTTATTTTTTTATTTGGTGTTCCTTTATTACGGTATTGAACTGTCATATTTGCTTGTGCATTTTTATGGGAATGTCATAAAGTTGGTGAGAGTTTTTAGCTTGTTAGCGAGCGAGGTGTGAAATTCTCTAAGGAATACGTTTCGCTCCTGGAAAAAATGCAAGATAATGAGGAGAAGTGTGTAGCTATGCAGGTCTCTCTTGAAGCTGATGAGCAGCGTGTACAGACTGCTGAGGAGCGTGCATAGACCGGTGAGGAGGAAGCCAATAAGCTTCATTCCGAGATGGAGGAGATGCAGACTAATGGTCCTGCTTCACCTGGGTACCCCCAAGTCCTTGTTGATTGGCTTGTTAAAACGAAGTCTTTCTTCAATCTATTTGAGGAGGTTTCTAGCTCCATTCACAACTTTGATTATTGTGAAGCTTTAGTTGAACTGCAAGGGCTAAATCCTACTCTGAAGGTTAAGAAAGTGCATGCACTGGCTAAGTCTGAGGAAGTATTGGAGAAACTGAAGACTACGCTTAATGATGGTTTCATTAGTAGTATTTCTGATGGTGGCCATCCTTATGCTCTGCTATCCCATCTCGCTGGTTTTCCTTCTTTGCCATATATATATCTGAGCAATAGAATTGTGAAGTTGATTATCTTGAAAATCGTCTATTTTCTTCTTGCGATCCTAAGTCATCTTCTAACCCCGAGGCCAATGCGAACATGGAGGTTTTCGCTCAACATGCGAACAAAGAGGATTATGGTCTCGCTGTTCAGCATTTGACTGCTTCCCCTTCTATTGTTAGTTGATTTTGGTGTTCTAAATTTTAAGACCATTTTTATTTGTAATTCGTAATCATACTCATATGTATGTCAACACTCTATGTACTACTTTGGATATTAATTTGGTATCGCCATTCTAATTTTGTAATTTCTCCTCATATTTATTTATATGCAAGGTTTTGATATTTTGGTTGACCTTAAGTTTTTGAAACACCTTGACTCTTTGGGATCTAATGTTCATTTTCATTATCATCCTCGGTTTGTATCCACTCATTTTCATCATCATCCTCAGTCTTTATCCAAGGAATATCTTGAGCTGCTTTTGGCTGGTCTTTTTTATGCTTTGGAATCTATTCCATTATGTCTTGGATGGAACATTCCTACTTCTTGAATCTTTGGAAAAAGATATCATTTGTAGCTTAGTCGATCTTGAATCTGTCGGCGTATTCATATGTTCGCTCAATCTTCCTAGCCGTGTCCAGGAATGTGTGCTATCATTAGGTATTCATCTTAAGTATATGCTATTTATTAACAAAAAACTGGAGCTTGGATGGAAGAAGACTATGAAGGAATCACAAGATTATATTCGTAAGCTGATCAAAACAACCTTATTCAGTGACAACAGTTGAGTTTGGTTAAAATGATTGGTCAGCAAGAAATGGCTAAGAATTTTGCTGCGAGCTAGGGGCACAAAGCTCATAAAAAAATCTTGATTATTGATAAGCAGTGTTCTCGTATTGACCATTTATTGGATCGACTGAAGAAGAAACAGGATGAATGTGATAATCTTTCTTCTTCCTCAGCTGGGTGGCAAAGTAGATTTGACGAACAGTTCGCTGTGAATACCCAAATACGTAGTGAGAATGACCATCTTTGTGCTGAGTGTAATTTACTTGATTCATGTGTGCACCAACTTGAATAGCCTTTTATTGATTAAAAAGATAAACTCCAGGCCCTTCCATCATCATCTCGTGGTTCTACTGGCTGTAGAGATCTGACTATGAGTATTGGTGGGCAGAGAATTAATTTGTCTGAGTCTGTTAGATCACATATTTTCCGACTAGAGGATGAAGTACGCAACTTGGGGGATGCGAATAAGTGCTATCAAGACACTGTTGACTTTATGAGTATGCATCTTGATCACGAGGATTTCAGCCCTATAACAGATTTTAAGGCGTAGTATGCAAAGTATTTTATTCATATGGAACAAAGGGGTTAAACACGCCATCTTGCCTACTTGCACATGAAATGGTGATACAATCATCTTATACCTGAGGAATGTGAGGCTGAGCAATCCCATTATTGTGGTGGTTTTTCATCTTATAGATCATCTCGCGTATCAAGGTGTAGATAGCTTTTCCGTTTATTTGATG
The DNA here is from genome assembly GCA_032355605.1 of Rubia tinctorum. Taxonomy (NCBI): domain Eukaryota; kingdom Viridiplantae; phylum Streptophyta; class Magnoliopsida; order Gentianales; family Rubiaceae; genus Rubia; species Rubia tinctorum. Next base: position 4,903 of record JAULKM010043336.1, read on the forward strand.
TACTGGTTTTATTTTCCAAATGTTTCAAGTACTACTCCTATGTTATATTGTTTTATCTTTTGGAATCTAATTCGTTTGCTGTTGACTAATATAAAAAGTTATGCTTTATGCGATTTAACTTGTATATTTGTATTTATTTTTTGCGAGGTCTATTGCCTTCGTAATTGAGGTCGTACACCTTTATTGTGTGAAGATGCAAGGTTTATTGCTTGATTTTGTCACTATTTTTAGGCACATTTGCCTTTTTGCAAAATCTATAGCTTGCAAAATTGAGAGCTTGTATTGCGCGAAGGTGCAAGATCTATCGCTTGCTTTTGTCACTGTTTTTGTGGGTATATCTGCCTTTTTGCAAGATCTATGGCTTGCAGAGTTAAGGCTACGAAGTTGCAAGACCTATAGCTTGCAAAATTTAGAGTTTGTATTGTGTGAATTTCAAGTCTATCGCTTGCTTTTGTCACTGTTTTTGTAGGCATATCTACCTTTCTGCAAGATCTATGGCTTGCAGAGTTAAGGTTGCAAAGTCGTAAGATCTATAGCTTACAAACTTGAGAGCTTGTATTGTGCGAACTGCAAAATCTATCGCTTGCTTTTGTTTTTGTTTTCGACTTCATTATTCGTATTTTGACAACTTTGTAGCTTGTTGTGTCGTGATTAGTCAAATTTAATTATTTGCGACTATCATCGCTCTTATACAACTGAATTTTCCCTATCTTTCTCAAAGATATAAACATAGAACTTCCTTCTGTTGATCACATACCAAGTGTTAGGGACGCTGCTGCCATCTAATCTTTCTAACTCGTAACAGTTGGATCGGTGCACTTTCGTTATCTTGTATGGGCCTTCCCACTTTGGGCTTAGTTTTCCCTTTTCTTTTGCTAGGCTTGCATCATTCTTCCACAACACGAGATCGCCAATTTGAAATTGTGTCTTTTTTACTTTCTCATTATATGATCTGGCCATCTTCTCTTTGTACTTTACTTCTTTGTCCGAATCGTTAGCACGGTTGTTACTACTGTACTTCTCACTGGTATGACCTCCACTTTCATATCATTTTGCTCTATCAACGAATCAAATCTAGTTGTCGCCAATTTACTCAAGGTATCGGCCTTTGTATTTTCACTTCTTGGTATATAGAACATTAAAGTATTTGAGTTGAGTGATGATCTGACGAACTCTTCTTAAATGATTTATTAGATGTTCTTCTCATACTTCTTAGTCTATGCGAACTTGCTGGACTACTATCTATAATCGCTAAAGCACTTAACGCTTTTGACCTTCATCCTGATTGTAAGGTCTAAGATATATATTAGTGCTTCTTATTCGGCTTCATTGTTAGAGAGTGGAAAGTTGAAACGAAGTGAATATCTGTATTCCCCTCCTTCTGGATTCAGTAGCAATCCTGCGCCGCAACCTTCTTTGCTAGATTCTCCATCAACAAACAATTTCCGTACTATGTTTGTCCACTTGGATTTCCCTTTGTCGATTCTAAGATTTTCTTGTGTACTTGCCTCTCGTGCATCTACACTTATCATCTCTGCAATGAAATCTGCTGAGATTTGTGCCTTTATTGCATTTTGCGGTTGAAACTGTATCTGATACTGTCCCAATTCAAGAGCCCACTTGTTTATTTTGAGGGACGATTTAGGCTTACATAAAATATTATTAATTGGGTAGTCAGTATACACGACAATGGTATAACTTTGGAAATAGGTTTGCAATTCCCTGCTGAATATACCAAAGCTAGAGTTAGCCTTTCAATTGGAAAGTATGCCTTCTCTGCACTTTGCAGTATTCTACTGATGTAGTATACTGGCACTTGTTTTTGGCCTTCTTGATGCACCAAAACTGAATTTACTCCCTTTGTTGAAATTGCTAGGTACAAATATTGAGTTTCTCCAGGGATTATTGACTTCAGTGTTAGCAATGCTTGAAGTTGTTCCTTCAATGACTCATACGCTTTTTTACTTTCATCGTTCTAGCTAAAATTCTTAACCTTTTTAAGTTTTTCAAATAGCGGGAAGTGTTTCTCAGCCACCTTTGAAACAAATATGCTAAGCGACACCAGTGATCCCATTAATATTTACACTTCCTTGACTGTTCGTGATTGAGGAAGGTCAACTATTGCTGTATCCTTTCTGGGTTAGCCTCAATCCCTTTAGAGGATACTTTGTATCCTAAAAACTTTCATGCGCCTACTCCAACTATGCATTTCTTGGGATTAAGCTTCATACCAATCACACCTAGCGTATCCAAAGTTTCTTTCAAGTTTTGCATGAAGTGGAAACTTTTCTTTTGATAACCATGTCGTCAATATATGCTTTTTCATTTCGTCCTATTTGATTGAAAAATGCAGTGTTGACTACTCTCTGATATGTTGCTCCTGCATTCTTTAGGCCAAACAGTATCTTCATTTAGCAAAACACTCCAAACCTTGTTATGAAGGTCATCTTTTCTGCATCTTCTGGGTTTATCAGTATTTGGTTATACCCTTTATACACATCCAAGAATGCTAAGAATTCATATCCTGATATTGCTTCTACTAATTGGTAAATTTCAGGCAAAGGATGGCAGTCTTTTGAGCATGCCTTGTTAAAATCAGTAAAGTCTATACACATCTTCCATCACGAGTCTGCCTTTTCTACCATCACTGGGTTTGCTAACCACTTTGGATAAATTACCTTCTCCAGAATACCAGCCTGAAGCAATAACTTCTTCTTCGATTGCTTTTTGTCTGCATTGGCAAAGCTTCACTGCTTTTGCTTGACTGGTTTGATCGAATCGCTACAAAGAATGCGTAGCAATTCTTGGGTCGACTCCTCTCATGTTCTGTACATTCCATGTGAATGTATCTTTATGACTTTGCAATATTTTATGACCTTTTTTTTCACCTCGGTTGAGAGATACTTTCATATCCTGACACACTTAGAAGTGTCTTCATCATCCAAAATAACAACTTCAGTTTCTTCTCCCAGATCTATTTGAGGCTCCGATTACCCGAGTAAGCCATTATCCGAGATAGTGCTAACCATTTTTGTCTGCTCTACAATTCTTCCCAATTTCATTGTAATGACCATGCACTGTTTGGCAATTTGATGATTTCCCCTTATTGTTACGATTACTGATGGAGTTGGGAACTTCATCACTAAGTGATATGGGGACTATATCGCCTTCACTGTATTCATCCAAGGCCTACCGATGATAACGTTAAATGTACTTGGTGCATTCATGACAACAAAGTCACACATGATAATGCATTTTTTGTCATTTTCACCTATGGTAACAAGTAGCTATATATACCCAAAGACGTCTCTTCTCGCCCCATAAATCCTACAAGAGAGAATGTAGACTTCTTCATATCAGTTTGTTTGAATCTCAACTTATCAAAGCAATCAACGAATGGGATTTTAACTGTGGCCCAATCATCCACAAACACTCTATGAACCGTGGCATTTCCAATATTAGCAATAATGACTACCGGTTCATTATGAGGTGAAGCATTGGGAACTACGTCTTCTTCGCTAAATGTTATTGTCTTGTTCGAACGAAATCTCTCATAAGCAGGCTCTTGTGGTGGAGAATATCTAGCCTTGGCTTTCCAAGCATTATAGAGACTTTGTTGATCCATGTATCGATATGATTACTTTTTATGGGGCATCATTCGACATGTCGTCTTTATAATTCACCACTACTGTCATCTTTTGATTCTTGCTCTGTATATTAGCTATGACTTGGTTTTTTTACCACGGAGTTACTTGCTTTGTTGGATTCATTATACCAGCTTCCTCTATCTTCCTTATTGTACTGGCTCAAATATTTATTCCTAAAATTCTCTTCTATTTTCTTTCTCAAGTCTCTACAATATTCGATGTCATACCCATGGTCCTTATGGAAGGCACAATAGTATTCTCTAAATCTCTTATCTGATGGTGCTATCATTGGTGCGGGTTTGCAAAAAAAAAAACTCTCTGTTCGCTTGCCAAATTTCCTTTCGCGACTTTGTCAAAAGAGTTTCTTGAAATGGTGTGACCTGAACCCCTGATTCTCTTTCTTTGAAAGGGATATTTCCTTTCTCTTTCTTCACAAAACCTCTATGTGGATCCTTCATTACTCTCTTCTCACCTTGCTCACATTCTATTTTGCAGTTGTTTGCTTCTCCAGTTCGTACATAATGTTCAATCATTTTTTTACAATTCCCTTTGGTTTCCAGTCATGTTTTTTGTGAGTTCCTTGTATAATTTTCTAGATAACATGCCCCCTGTTAATACACCTAACAAGGATTGGAATGATATATTATGAGCTTGCAAACTTTCAGTGATGAACTTATTGTGGTAATATGCAAAACTTTTGTCACTTCACTGAGCTATGTTGTTTAGTTCTGCTATTGTTTTGGTAAACTTCTGCTTCCAATAGAAACGCCCCAAAAAAAGTCTGAAAACTGTGCCCAAGACCTAATACTTCCATTTGGTAAGTCTTCGTACCACGTAATCCTTGTCCCCGATAAGAAGATAAGGAAAGCCTTGTAAACTAATTCAATTTCCGTGTCGCGAATTCACATACTATTGCGATAGGAATGTAGGAATTCCTTGGGGTCTTTGGTCCCATCATAGATTTTAACATGCAAAGGTAGCTTGAAATCCTTCGGCATCTTGAAATCGCGAAGATGCAGTCAAGATGCGGTGACAATGGTGACTTGTCTGCATCATCGTCTGCCACTATATCTCTTACCTCTTCTTCGTAACTAAGGCTCTCATGACTTTGACTTTCCTTTTTACTTATTTTCGGGGATTTCGGTTTGATAGTGGCTAAGAACTAACTGTACAGATGTTCTCTTCTGGCCTCTAAGAAAGTCGTACAAACTTTCCTCTCCTTTTCTTGATTTGTGTTAGGAGATTCCGCTTCTTCTTCATCATCCTTCATATCTTCTTTGTTGTGCTCCTGCTCTTTACTAGGAACATGTACTTGATCTTCGCTGGGATGCATGCTGTTATTGTGCCAAGCAGTCCATTCTTGTGTATGGTGCCATTTTGCTTACTCTGAAAGGAATGAACTTTTAAAAAAAATCTTCTCGTCCCCACAGATGGTGCCAATGATGTGGTATTCCTGATCAGGCTAAATAGCTAATATTCACTATGTATCACCTTGACCCTGCAAAACAAATCCCAGAAGTGATTCTGGGGAAAAAACTCTGACAATCAAGTCAGTACTCTCTTTCAGAGAATTGGTATTTATCAATCTAGTTTCACTTACCTCAGATAGTGTTGCTATTCTTGTATTTATAGAGGATTGTAGTCATTACTCCGCATTGTTAGGATTTTTGATCATGGGCTGCATCGTGATCCCTATAAACTCGGTTCTTGTCTTTGTTCATGGTTAAGTCCTGATCGTGGTTCCGCCTTTCCTGGTTCGTGACTTGGTCCTTTTGGACATAATCCCACTTTTGTCAATTCACGGCTAAGAGCTCCTAGATGTGTTTATTATTTCACAGCTTCATCTTGAGCTGGGCCTCAAGGTCAACATTTTGTGGTCCATGGGCTAGGTATACACCAATGGAAATTGTTATTTTTTTTATTTTTGTCGATGACTGTACAAAATTTGTTTGGATATATTTTCTTGCTAAAAAATCACAGGTTCTCCATCAATTCCAACTTTTTCAAAAAATGGTTGAAACTCAATTTAACTCTAAAATTTAAAAAAAATCAATCATACTGGGGGGTTTACTTCCATCTGTCTCTTCTTATCTTCAAAGTCAGAGGATTTCTCGTCATGTTCCTTGTCCTCATACTCAATCTCAAAATAGTGTTGTTGAACGTCGTCATCGCATGATTGTTGAGAAAGGTCTTTCTCTTCTGTTGCATGCACGACCACCCACTGTCTTCTGTCGCTTACGCGACCACCCATTGTCTTCATACCCCTGTCTACCTTCATAATCGTACAATTTCTCCAACACTAAGCCAAAAATATCCATTTGATTCACTTTTTAATAAAATTCCTGATTACGTATTTTTAAAAACATTTGGTTCTATGTGCTATCCCTTTCTTCGTGCATATCGGTCTAAAAAACTTGTGTATAGCTCTTGCGCTAGTGTATTTATGGGGTACATTTCTCATCATAAAGGTTATCTTTTCTTGCATGTTCCATAAAATTGTGTTTACATTGTCAGTCATGTCATTTTTTATAAAATAACTTTTCCATATCCTAATCATTTAACTCCTGGCTCATTTAACTTATATTTCGACATTGGTTCTGTACGTACTTACTCAAACTAGTTGCCTCTACTCCAGCTCTTAACCCAGTCTCGCCACTCCCTTCACCATCTGCTCCGCTGTCCTCCGTCGTCGAGCTGACGGACCGCCATCTACTCCCCTCGTGTCGCCTCAGACGTCACCTCCTGCGTCCAGTTCGACGATTTATCATTGGACATTGCCTCCTAATAGAAATTAATTAATTTAGAAAAGTACGTTTTTAACCCTATGTTTTGGTCGAAAGTGGAGAAATAACCTTGTAAAATCTGAAAGTGCAAAAATAACCCTGGATTTCATTGACTGAAATGTCAATGGTCAAATTGGCCAAAATAGTTGAAATCACAATTTTACCCTTCTATTAAAAATATTTAAAAACCAAAAAATAGCAAAATACAGTAATGCCCTTTTCTTTTTCAGTTTTTCATTCATTCTTTCTCCTCAGCTTTTGTTTTTCATTAATTTTTTCTTTTGTTTCGTAGATCTTTCTTTTCCATAGTTGTCATCGTTTTTCCATGGTCGTCGTCTTCTCCCTGGTTCTTCCATGGTTTTCACCGTCTTCTCTATGGTTTCCTCCGTCCATTTCAGCAACATCGTCGATTGGAGTTTGTTTCTGGCAAGCAGATCAGGAGTAATGAGATTTGTAGATTGAAGTTTGTTTCTAGATATCGAAGCATATAAATCCGATGGGGCTAGGGTTCTGGGGGAGAGGGGGAGCGACGGAAGGGCTGGGTGACATCGGGAGGTCTAGGGTTTGTAGTGGTACCAGGATGGGGTGGCTTTGGGGTAATATTTGGTAGGGTTAAGGTTTTGTGGTGGTGCCGGTGGGGATTCCCTAGGCTTGGTGGTGGTGGTCGATGGGACGGGGTGGTGGTAGAGCTGGTGAGGAATGATGTTTGAGACGGCGGATGGTGAGGAACGGCGGTGGGGCGACAGATGGTGAGGAATGGAGGTGAGGCGGTGAACGGATGGTGAATGCAGTGGGGAACGGGGGTGAACGAGGGTGGATATGGTGGTGGAAATGGGGTGGCTGGTGGTGGTGGGGTGTCTGGTGGTGGAGGAGATGGGGTGGTGCGGCGAGGAGGTTGTGAGTTGGTGGAGTGGTGAGGTGATGGTGCGGCGAGGTGGTGGTGCGGCGGTGAAGGTGGTGGCGTGACAGGGGTGATTGGTGGTAGATCTGGGTAGAGGAGGTTGGTGGAAGGTCTAGGCAGGGTGGTGGCGTGGCGGTGAAGGTGGTGATGTGGCAGCTGAGATGGTAGTGCAGCGACGGAGCTGGTGATGAAGAAGAAGGAGCTACTGATGAAGAAGGAGAAATTATGGGTATTTTGTCATTGATTATTTTTGTTTTAAGAGTAGGACTACTTTTTGTCTTTTCATAAATGGTCAATGCCAGAATAGTGCAATTTGGGTAAAATTGCACTATTTTACAAATATTTAGAATTAGTTTTGCATTTTCAGATTTTACAAAGTTATTCATGCACTTTCTCAGTCTTATGGGGTCATTTTTGCACTTTTCCAAGATTAATTTTATACAACAATGAAACATTATATAGTTTATTAATCCAGACTGAGAAAGTTCATTTATCATCAGAAGATTTATAATATTTTCTCAACAAAAAAGATTTATAATTGTATAAGAAGAGGACAATATCGCTTTATAATGTGAAAAGGACTCTAGAGTAGGGATGATCATGGGTCCAGGACCCGACCCAAACCCATAGGGTCTAGACCCATTGGGTCGGGTATAGGTCCAAAACTTTTAGACCCATCGGGTCCGGGTCCGGGTATGGGTCTAGATTTTTAAATACGGGTCCGGGTCCGGGTCTAAAATACTAAAACCCAGACCCGACCCAGACCCAACCCGTAGACCCATATAAGCATAACTATATATAATTTTACTCAAATTTCTAAATTACT
>JAULKM010043347.1:0-13058 GCA_032355605.1 Rubia tinctorum
ATAATTAGAAGATAAGTATAGTTGTATGGTGTACTTTGTACTGTATCTTTCTGATTAGTGAATTTATTCTGAATTGGGTCAGGCCCCACAGATGTAGGTGGATTTCACCGAACTGTGCAATCAAGTTGTGTGTCTAGTTTGTTATTTACTTTACATACTTGGTTAGATACGCTATGTTGGAACATAGATCTAATAGTTAAGCTAAAACGGTAAAATCAAAATTTCATTTGTTATCAGAGTTTGATCACTTACGTTTTACTTTTGTTGTCTCATGGAAAGTGTGATACGGTTTTACCATGGCGGCAAAGGAAGGAGCTTCCGTGTCTCGGCCACCACTACTAGAAGGAGCAAATTACAACTATTGGAAGGCTTGAATGAGAGTGTTCATAAATTCACTGGATAAACTGGCTTGGCAATATGTTGAAACAGAATGGAAACCCCCAGATGCTGAAAGTTCTAAAGGTGGTGATTTGAGTTCTAAAGAGCCAATAGTGAAGCCTAAAGGGTCGTGGACTTCAGATAAAAAAAAGGGTGGCATGGAAAACTCCAGAGCATTAAATGTCATCTTTACTGCAATAGATGAAAATCAGTTCAAACTCATCTCTACGTGCTATTAGGCAATAAGAGCATGGGATATCCTACAAACGGTGCATGAGGGAACAAGTCGGATACGTGAATCAAAACTGCAAATGTTGGCCTCACAATTCGAAGAATTGAAGATGGAGGAGGATAATACTATTGTTGTGTTCAATGGAAAACTAAGAGACATCTCAAATATGGTGTATCAACTTGGCAAAACTTACAAGGAGTCCAAAGCGGTGAAAAAGACTTTGAGATATCTCCCTCACAGATTTTCTATGAAAGTTGCGGCAATAGAAGAAGCAAGAGATGTATCCACCATGACTCTTGATGAATTAATGGAATCACTGCAAACTTATGATATGACGTTGGAACATCCAACGAAGGATTTGGCATTCAAAACTTCGTCGTCAAGAAACAATCGTGAAGAGGAACTTGCTCTTACCACAAGGAATCTCTCGAGGATGCAGAAGAAAGTGGTAAATAAGAATTATGAGGAAAGGTTTAATGGGAACATATCACGACTTCAATACTTTGGAAACAACCGTGAGCCACAATGCAGAGAATATGAAGGGTATGGACATATCCAGGCTGAATGTGCTAATACCAAAAAGAAGAAAGAAAGGTCGTATGTAACCCCATGGAGTGAAGATGAAAAAGATGAAGAGGAACTTACCAGGAATTATATAGCATTTGGAGCAAAAATTCGTGATGATGTGGATGCTATGGACATATGTTCCAACACAGATAAAACTGTATGTTCCAACACAGATACGGTATGTTCCAACATACGTTCTGCCGATACTTCCAGTGATGATGAAGGCCAATCTGTGAGTAGTGAAGACATCTACACTTCATATGAAAAAATGTATGACATGTGGTTAAAGGCGACTGACGCAAATAAGTCACTTAAGATGGAGAAAAATCAATTGGTAGAGGCAAAGAAGGAATTGATAGTGCAGGTTGAAAACCTTAAGAGTGAAGTTGAAGATCTGAACGTGAAAGTTAATAGTGTGACTGAAAGGGAAGAGTTGGCAAAAGCAACAATCAGGAAGTTAAATTCTAGCAAGGTAAAGTTAGACGACATTTTGACCATGGGAAAGAGCTTCGGAGATAGACAAGGAATCAGCTATGGCAATGTATCATGCGATACTGGACATATCAAGCTAGAAGTGCAGGACATGAAGAGAAAGGTGATTAAGACTCGTCAGAGAAAACCTCTTATGTGTAGCTATTGCACCTACCAATGCCATATAGAGGATCAATGTTTTAAACTCCTCAGAGACATTATGAATGGACGACAACTATTTGCATGTTCCAACATAGATGATGTCCAACGATCAAAGATGGTTCGAAATGTATGGGTTCCTAAATGCACTAATACTTGTCTTTTTACTCATACTTCTCTTATTGCACACTTTGGGGATTCGTGGTACTTTGATAGTGGATGTTCTCGACATATGATTGGATCACAAGAGTACTTAAGGAAGATCGAACCCTTTGATGGCGAATTTGTTACATTTGGCGATGGAAAGAAAAGTAGGGTAATTGGAAAAGGTGAGCTGTCAATAAAGAGATTTCCAACCTTTACAAATGTTATATTGGTGAAAGATCTAAAGGCTAATCTCCTAAGTATCAGCCAGCTATGTGATGATAATATGACCGTGGAATTCCATAAGAAGAAGTGTATAGTGAAATATGGCAACAACAAAGTGTTTACTGGTATTTGGTTATCAGATAAATGTTACTTGTTGGTACAAGAAGTGAACTGCATGAGTGTTGAATATGATGAGATTAAAATGTCAATGGTTGACCATGTTCCAAAATCGGATAATTTCTCAGATCAGGGACGTAATGATGTTTGAACATCAGACGAGATAGAAATTGAATGAAACTGCTGACTCTTATATATCCAGCGATGTTAGAGAACTGTCCTTCCCAGAACTCTCCTATGTTCCAACATCATTGAAGGCTGAATCAAGAAGAAGAAGGATTCGATCGATTCCCCAGGTTAACTATAGGGAACATGTTGGTCTAAAATATTTTTTCTCCCTCACTGAACACAATAATTACAAAGAGGCTCTACTTGTTGAGTATTTGATTGAGGCAATGCAAAAATATTTTGGGTGATTCGAATCCAATGATAATAAAGCAAGTTTCCATGAAGTATATTATCGACTCAAGAATACTTTGTATGGATCAAAAGAAGCACAAATGGCATGGTTTTAGTGACTCACTACCTTTCCTACTCAAAAAGGTTTTTGTCAAGGGGGAGAAGATCTAAGGTACTTTTGTTAGTTTTTTTTATTCAGTTTTAGGTATTTTCATTTGTGTATATAAATTCTTAAAAACACAAAAAATGAAAAAGGAGAAAAAATGGAGGCGCAGTTGGACATGTTGGAAGTTGGTGTTGATTGGAGGCACATTATGATTGGCATGCTAGTATGGATGATTATGAAGTGGTCAAGTTTTATCATGGAATGCATATGACAGTCGAATATATCAGAGAGATGTCTCCTTCTGGAATTTTGATGGTAAGGAGTTGGAAAGCAGTGATGCTGGTCATGTTCCAACACATAGTATGAAGATAGGGGGAGAAACTGTAGATATGGATATTGATAAACCTAAATTGTTTGAGGCTGATTATATTTCAAACTGCCATGGGAACACAGATCACGATTATGATTTTTGTAGAAGAGTTTCACATGTTCTAACACATGAGGAAGAACAGTTTATAGAGTAGGTTGAAGAGGCTGGGGACTCTCATGTTCCAACACAGCAGCATGAACTAAATACTGAGAGCAGCCATGTTCCAACACTGATACACACTAAGGGTGTTAACTCTGAAGCAATGAAAGGATCTCATGTTCCAACATCAGAAAAGACGGGTGAAGCTGAGAGCTACTATGTTATCGATTTCAGATTGTTGTAAATTGTTGGATTGCTATCTTGAGAAAAGGCCAAAGTAAAGGAGAAGACACAGACAACTGCTCCTGAAGAGGGTTGAAAGTTCTGCTATGGCTATATTCCAACATAGGCCAGATGTTTGTTTCAGAGGGAGTTGCATTTATTGGATATTTTTCTTTGAGATTCTGTGTCTATTGCGTTTGACATGTTTATGGTCCCAAGAGGGGGATATGTTTTGGATTTCTTGGATGACTTTATTGGCTCCGTTGGGTTGTTGTTCAAACAAGCTCATTATTCTTGGATGTTGAGGGAGTTATGGAATGCATGAGGAGATATATGTTTCTATGTTCCGACATCCAGAATGATAATGGTTTTCAAAGATGATGTCTATATTTGCATAAGTTCTTGTGATGAAATTTCAAAAGATGGTTAGTTCTACAAAATGCCAATGGGGGAGATTGTAAAGTCCAGATTTATCTAGTTGGAAATTTGTGAAAGTTATGCAAATATGAAATTGTTGTGTTTGGAATTTTATGGAAATACATGAAGAAATCTGATGAGATATTTTATTCATAATGTTTTGATTGGAGAACATATCAATTCCTATATTTATGAGATTGGATTAGATTTATGGAATTGGAATTGATTTGAAATATTTAGCTATGGAAAGAGATATAGATGAGATATTCTTCAAGGTATTATATTTGGTAATTCCTATCTCCAAGTGATTTGATTAAAACCAGAATTTGAAATGGAGAAGGAAGTATACACGCACTTCAGAATTTCCATGTTGGAACATACTGAAGATTTCAGATTTGGCGATAAGAAAATTGTGTTGAAATTGGTTAATGGAAACTTGGAGTTTAAGAAATATTTAATTCATCCGAATAGAATCATAATGGATTTATGGAAAATCCCTATAAATATGGAATTGGATTCATGGAATATTATGGGATTGTTGAGATAAGGAAAATCTCTTTATTTATGGGATTTGGATATGCTTCAGAAGCAGATAAATAATAAGAATATTATGGAGATAATTATGGAGCATTTCGATCTGCATAAGGACTATAAAGAGAGGGCATTATACGGCTGCAAGATGTGTGAATTTAATTGAGAAAAATTCGTAATCAAGATTTACATTCTGCCGAGAAGATTTTCAAAGAGCCAAATTCTTCATGTTCCAACATACACGACATGTGTGCTGAATTTCGCAACGTAAACCTTAATTCCTCAGGAGGAGAAGATCCAGTGTTGACAAATTTTTAGGTCAGAGTGAGTCTAATCAAGGCCAATTGGTAGCAAGGGGAGCTTGCAAAATCCACACATTGTAATTATAAGATAAGTATAGTTGTATGATGTACTTTGTACTATATCTCTGATTAGTGGATTTATTCTGAACTAGGTCTGGCCCCACAGACGTAGGTGGATTTCACCGAAATGCGTAACCAAGTTGTGTGTCTTGTAGTTTATTTACTTTACATACTTGGTTAAGTTAGACTATGTTGAAACATAGGTTTGCTAGTTAAGCTAAAATGGTAAAACCAGTTTTTCAGAGACGAACCAGTATAGTACAGGAGAAAATCACTAGTACTTACAGTAAGTTGTGAGAATTTGAAGGTAAGATGAAGGAGGCAATGAATTTTGAAAAATTGGTTAGCCCAGTGATGGAGTAAGGAGCTAAGATGAAAGAGGGCAGTGTTGAACATGATCAGATACAAACCCAGAAGGCAGTTTTGAAATCTAATTGAAGTGAGAATAGGATGAAAATAGATTGTGGGTGGATGTGATTAAGGGGAATATGGTTCAAAAAAATAGGATGAAAATTAATTTAAAGGCTTTATTATAGTGGATTGTGAGATTTAAATGGAAATTGAGGGATAGGATGTCAAATCTGAGATTGAATATTGGTAGAGTAAGCTAGCTTTACACATGAATTTTGTTAACTTCTCCTTTTGACTTTGTATAATGGCATTGTGGATTCTGTTACTCCCTCTGTCTCAACTCTATTTGCACTCTTTCTTCTTTGGGACGTCCCAACCGAATTTGCACTCTTCACTTTTTACCGACTTTTTATTATTTTTTTAATTTGACTGGCCCAATCCTTAATGAATTGTTTTACAATATTAATTTCTAACCAGGCTAAATTAAGCCCTACCTCATCCCCTATATTAACCCTTTCCCTTTCTATCGATCAAAATCAGATTTCTTCATCTCTCTCTCTCTGTGTGTTCATTTTTCGATTTCCAAAAATCTTACTCCCCCTTTTCATCACTTAAAATCATATTCTGATTCCTCGCCCCTCTCTCGCCGCCCTCACCTAGATATTCCTTCCCCTTTTTCATCACTTAAAATCGAATTCTAGTTCCTCACCTCTCTCACCATCATTGCTAGCAGTTTGTTGTCGTCATCTTCCCAACTTAGACACCCCCAGAGAAGAGATGCTCACCAATGTCGGGGAAGAGAAGCTCACCTCTGTCGAAGAAGACACGCTCACCGCCGTTGCCTGCAGCTTCGTTTCCACCGTCTTCTTCTAATGTTTATCAGAGAAAAAGATGATAGTTTTGCAATCTATCTTTCCTTCTCCATATCAATAAAGATGAGAATTTTCTAATCTTCATCTCACGCTGCAGAAGCTAAATGGACTAAAAGAGCTACCGTCACGACGGCAATGTCAAATTCATTGGTGACTCCGCTGTGTTGGAGAAATTCTCTAGGCCAAACTGGTGGCGCCGCTGCTCTGTAATCTTTTCCAGGGGAAGGTTTAAGGCTCTAATAAGTCAACAAAAGAAAATAAAAAACAAAATGTCATCCTGCCACACAAGCCATATGGATTAAACAATTCTCCCAAAAAATACTCCCTCTTTCTCTCTCTGCAAAAGCATCTGGGATAGAGGGGGTAGTTTTTGGGATATGAGAGTGTGAGATATTATTATGTCTAGGGGGCTAGGGTAGTCCAGGAATAAAATGTTAGGTGTTTTAGGAAAACATGTGCATGCTATTGTACTCTTAAATCTTTGATTGTTCTTGCTTAATTGAGGACATGTAAAGGTTAAAGTGTAGAGGGTTTGGTGAGACGTCAAATGCATGTATTTCTTTGGAATTTAACATTTCTTTTGTTATATTTTGTGTAGTAGATTTCTAGATTTAGGTAGTTTTACATTTTAAGGGGTTCAAACGACTGTTTGTGGTTTTCATATCTAAATCCCTCATTCTGTAGCCTACTTTAGACCTAATGGATTTTATGTCCCTACCAGCATCTAGATCCAGTTTTGTGAGCTTTGACTTGTTTGCTCATAAAACTTTGGACCATTTTCGAAGACCATTCGCAAGGATGGTAAAAGACTAAATGCCATGAGTAAAACATGTTGTAGTAGATGGATGGCTGAAGAAAATGAGCTTAGTTCGTACGAATTGAAGAATGGCACTGCCAATGTAGATTTGCATGGCCCGTGCCATGTCGGTGCCAAGAAGACGAAGTTGAAACACAAGCCGTACAATCCTGCATGCCCCACACACTCATAATTAAGAAATCACTGGTCTAAGCCACGAGCTATGCAATCTTGCAGTCCCCGCACACTCTGAAGATGACAGCCATGGCTCCAGTCTATGACCCGCATGCATTTGCACATGCAGTACGGTATGTACTATGCACTATTGCACGACCCGTGGTGACATAACTTCTAGGGTTTCCTAGTTTTTGGGCTATTCTGAGGCTGAATCATACCTGCTATATAAGCCACCTTTAGTTTCCTAGGGTTTAAAAACCACTTCATTTTTATTATTCTAGTAGTAGGTAGGAAGAAAGAGTATAACTTCCTTATTTATTTATTTCTCGAGTTTTTGCCTTATGACATTAGATCTAATGATTGTTTTGGATTTAGTGTCTCTTTATTGTTTATTTCTTGGGGTAATATTTGTATTCATGACTTGATTTTGACCTCTTGAGATTCTTAGATTACCTTATCTTTATGCGCTGAAAATATTTGTGCTTGATTTGTTAATTACCTTGTAATACTTTTACCAATTTATGGTATATGATGGATCCATAGATTTATGCATGTTATAATATTGTGTTACTCTAAAATTTTAACTAGAGAGTGTTATATTAGGGCTATTTTAGGTTCGAGATTACTGGAGAGATGACTGAATTCATGCTACCTTGAGAGTACCGACCCGATCGGTAGACTCTAATTCAAATTGGCTAGTTTTATGAGTGATCTCATGTTAGGGTCGCTAGACTAATTCCTAAGGAGGGGAAACCCTTGGCTTACCATGATTGATAAGATTCACCAAGAGATGCCAATTTCTTTGCCTATCTAAGATTACTGTTAGTGTCCATAGTGGTGTTCCCATGACGTATTGTACTCTCTCGTATCTAACGGTTGCGACCTACACAAAGCTTAGTTCCTTTATGAGGGGTTCATTAAAATCTAGAGTAAGATGATGGGGAATGAATTGCGGTATCGAAAAGGTCGATCGAAGTGCATTCCCTAATTATAGAGCACTGAGGTGGCTCTTGAAGGGCTGAAGAACCTTTGTGTGATAGGAATTGGGAATTTTCGGCCATCTCCAAACTATGTGACACAGTCACGAGATAGGTTTTTTATGTCTTACATGTAATATAATCTAAGATCAAAGCATTAATTGTTCATGTTATGAAAATACCCCCAAGAGTAGTAAATTATAGTTTTATTCTCTTTTTTTGCATGCTCAATAGTTGTTAGACACAACCCCCCCCCCCCCAATCATCTGCTCCTAAGCATTAGCTATTCCCGAAACACAATTGGAGTGGTGCCCAATCATAGGTTGTGTAAAGTTGACCTTCAAATTCTAGTATCTTGGTGGATTACCTTGTACTTGCCACTATCAACTCTATAGTGGTTAGTAGTGAGTATGGGAGCAAGACGCACAAATATTATCTTTGATCACTTTGCACTCCACATGTTAATTCTCCAACACATTTATGACCCTACGGGCTGCTGGTCACACACCAAGGCGCAGTGCTCTATGATTCCTTTTTAGCCAGGTCTTAGTCCTAACCCAATAGCTTAAAGGCTAGCTTCCGTTCACTTATTTTCCGTGATTTGATCTCAAATGAAAAATAGCTCCTATATTTAAAGCTATTTCTTCTTGGCCAAACATATGTTCTTGAAGTTAGTTCAATTAATTCCTCGCAATTAGATAACTAGACTAAACAATCACACTCTGTAGCAATCAAACCTATGACATCGAGTTTTGGTGGCCAGCGTTCTACTAAACCGAACTAAGAGACCTAGGGAGTTGTCCATACCGGGATAAGAATTTTTTGTCCTGATCATTTCTAAGAGAATAGAGTGAATTGATAAAGAATTTGGAACAAATAAAAAGTGGGTGAATAAGTAAATAGTTAGTGAGTCAAAACACTGAACCATCTTAAAGTCTGAACCCTCTTAAGGTAGAAGGGTTCTTCTCTTAACTAAAAATATCATTGTTGTTGGAATTGAGATTTAGCATAGGGATCATGACAGAGAAACAAGTGGAAGATAGAGTATGACAATTGCAGGTGCAAAACTCTGACACTACCGCATAAGAGGACCTGTCGTCTTACCCTGGAGAGATTGCTAAGTATAATGAAACAGGCATAAGGTAAAGCTTTCCTCAACTCAATGGGAAACTCCCACAACTTAGAGAGCGGTAATAAATATAGCTTATAACACACTTTGAGGTGGACTTGTCCCTACCTGTTGATGCTTCTACGCAAGTCATGTTATATCTCAGGTAGTTCTTGTAGTAGTAGAGATCCTTTAGGTAATATACATATATTTGATCAGGTAAACACCCTTCGAAAAGGCTGAAAAAGAGCCTTGTTTCTTGCTTGTGTAGCTCTACAGCTTGTGAAGAGCTCCATATTCCGATCAAAGTGTTGAAGAGAAATAGTGCATCATGCTGTTCCCCAGGGTCAACTTGATCCTCTTCCCATGGGATCTCAAACGAGGGAACCCTAGGAGAGCTGCCAACTCCAACTACCATCCATTTACTATCCATACTTAATATGGCCAACTGCTCATCCTACATCCTCTACGTTCTTGATGGCCTCTACTTGTCTCAATTTAGTCTTTCGGTGGCATGGTTTGGTTGTCTTTCCCATTACTTTGAAAAAGTGAGCCACCAGTTCAAGCATAAGATTCTATCATTTCTGCCTTGACAATTTGATATCAAACCTATAATTGCAATGACCCAATTGCAAGAGCATATCTCTACCAACTGAGCTATATGCCCTGATCCAAGTGAAGCATGCATGAAGTAGTCATATGTTTCTTCTATTCTTTTCCCTGCACAACTGGGCCATCCTAGACTTAAACCGGAGACTTCGCTCGCAAAGTAAATTAACACACCTACGATCAAACCAATTGGAAGAGAATCAATAGTTTCCTTTTCGAGAGCAATTTATCCTTCCCGAACGCAGCGCAGAACTCTTCGTTGTACTGAACTCTCCAAGTGTGCTTGTTCCCCCTTTTTCCTTAACCTGACATTGAAAGGCCAATGTAAAATAACTCCCATGAGAATAAAAAATAAGGCATTGAGAGAACCTCTTGGCTCAACCCTAGACACTCTAAGAGGAAAATGTTTTACCATTCCAAGTAGACGATATAAAGAACTACCCATTCTTCTTTTTGTACTATTCTTATGCCAGAACTAAGATTTTTTTGATGATTAAAAATAAAAATTCTTTCTTAGAATACCCTCCACAGATATATTTAATAAATATAAAGAGAATAGCTTGTGATTCCTAACCCCTTTGAATCCAGGCCAAGCGTTAAAAAAGGAACTACTTTGAGAGAAGGGTCTTATGAGGAATAGGGTGGACAAAGAGGAAACTGACACACTACTTATTTTTTGCCTACTAGTAATACAACTACACTTGAAAAAAACACAAGTTGAACTAGTTGAAGTCAATAGCCTTCCTTCCTAACCACTAAGGTAAGGGGAAAAGGATCCACTTGATTTATCGCCACGAAGAAACTTTGGTTTCTATAATTCTACTTTCAATCGGAACGAACAATGTCCTGATTGAATCGAAACAAAAAATGTCTATGATATGGATAAGGAGGCATGGAATAATTTAGGCAAGGTATACAATATTCTATACCTTGCTAACCTGTATCCCAATCAAGCTAAAGAATGCCAATTATTGAACACCAAGCCAATCTCGATGAAAGCAAAAGCAACCCCCCCCCCTCTCGAACACCAGAATAATATATATTATCAAAAATAATCCTATCCGCAAAAACTTCTATAAACCTTATATTTTCCTCGTAAAACATACTCAAAATGTTCTAGCCATACTAGCATGATTGAGCCCTGTAGTGATAGAACCCGGTGAACCAAGCGTACTACTTGACTTGGAAATTATTATCCTATTACATTTGTAATTATAGTTAGAGGAAAAATCTCTTTTATATACGATAATAAAATATGGTGTAAATCATACGTATTTCATACATTATGGTCAAGATATGGAATTGGGTGAAATTTAATGTGATTCGGTAAATATAATATAAATACTCATTGCTAGATCATTTATAAAAATTTGGTGAAGAGTGGGATTTTTTTATAAATAGATATTTAACAGGCTAGGGGATGAGAACGAGGGAATGTATACAATACCTGGATTAAATCAGATACAATTTGAAAGATTTGTAGGTTTATTGATAAGGGTTTAATTGAAGAACTTTTTAAATTTACAAAAGTAAGAAAAAATAAAGCTGAGCTGCAAATGACACTGTGGGCGATTTAAACACACTGAGTGTGAATTTTTGAGACCAGGGGCAGAGCCAGGATAGATATATGGCGGGGGCTGACCTATCAGTAAAAAAAATCTCAATTTTTTTTCTTATCAAAGGGGGCTGATAATTTTTCAAAAAATATTTTACTACCCAAATTCCCCGTAATTTTCGTCTTGGCGGGGACTAGAGCCCCCTCCAACCCCGTATACATCCGCCTCTGTTTGAGACCAAAGAAAAGTGGCCATGGGAGACCACGAGCGTAGGTGGCCACGTCGACAGTGAGACGAACCAGTATAGTACAGGAGAAAAGTACTAGTACTTGCAATAAGTTGCGAGAATTTGAAGGTAAGCTGAAGGAGACAATGAATTTTGAAAGATTGGTTAGCCCAGTAATGAAGTAGGGAGCTAAAATGAAGGAGGGCAGTGTTGAACATGATCAGATACAAACGCAGAAGGCAATTTTGAAATCTAATTGAAGTGAGAATGGGATGAAAACAGATTGTGGGTGAATTTGATTAAGGGGAATAGGGTTCAAAAAAATAGGATGAAAATTAATTTAAAGCCTTTACTATGAAAATTAATTTATGAAAAAAATAGGATGATCAAATCAGTTCCAATTTGGGTGAAATTACCCAGCCTTCCCTTGCATCTGTGGAGGGATCAAAGTTCAGGTAAAATTGGAAGTGTTCTGGGCAACCCTGATGTAACTGATGAATGCACAACCAATAAACCTAGGATATCCTATGCCAGAATGTTGATTGAGGTGGATATAACGTAGGAGCTGAAGGAAAACATTAGTATCAAACATCTGAATGAGGTTAAATTTAAACAGGCAGTTGACTGTGCATGGGAGCCACCATTTTGTGATGTGTGTCAGCTAGGAGGGACATAATCGAAGGTGAAGGAGAAGAAGCTGGTGCAGAAATGGATGGTGAAAAAAAAGTGACAAAAAAATGTAAGGGAAGAAGCCAAAGAAATAGAACAGGAAATAGATAATCAAATAATGCTGATCAAAGGATGCCAAGGAATGAGGAGGAGTTTCAGGACAGGGGGTAAATCAGTGATAATAGAAAATGATGGACAAGAGAGGGAAGGGCTAAAAATAAATCCATGGGATACACTGTTGCATTTGCAGATTTGGAGTAATTATACAAATAAGCATAGACATGACCCATGGCTGTCTCATGGACACGGGGCTTCTTAATAAACCAGCAAAAAATAGTGAGAGTAGCTCCCATCTCAATGAAATAAAGGTGATAATTGTTGTGATAGTTGAAACAAGGGCGAAAGAAGAAAATGCTGAAAAGGAGAAAACAATCTGGGCAGAAGTGGCTGTTCACAGAAACTACAATGACCATCCAAGTGGAAGAGTATGGGTAACGTGGGACAGGAATGAGGTGGAAGTCAGGAAGGTAATAAGCTCTTATCAATATTTACACTATGACGTTTTCATTCTGAGAGGAGAGAAAATTCAACGATTGGTAGCAACATATGCAGATAAAGTGTTGAAGAACAGGAAAACCATCGTGGAACGGTATTGAAGAAGTACAAAAACAGGTTGATGGACCTTTGATGGCATCGGTGGATTTCAACAATGTAAAAACGGTTGATGACAGAATCAGTGGAAATGTGGTGTTAAGGATTGAATATGTTGAATTTTTTCTTAGGCTAAATAAACTTTGAGTCCGTCTCTTGAAAGACGGTCTTTTCATAAGTCATGGAAAGGCCAAGGTTTAAAGTGTAAATTAGAAGAAATTAAGATAAAAATTTTGGGTTGTATGAACCGGGTTATAAAATTTATAA
>JAULKM010043358.1:0-13058 GCA_032355605.1 Rubia tinctorum
TTTTCGGTATTTTAGTTAGATATGGTTTTAGCTTCCTTAAGCTACAATGAGATTGATTTAGATTCTGATTGTGATTAGGGTTTTGAGGAGCTCGAATTCTTCTCTATTTAAAGATGAGGCCAGCCGAGATTATGACACACTTTTATTAATCAAATATTCAAAAATTTGAGTTATTCTCATTATCTTCATGAGTTATTCTCATTATCTTCATTGTTGCTTAAACCTGTGGGCTATTTAAGTTTCAATCTCCTTTGTAAGCGTACCCTGCAGGCTAGACACTTATAAAGAACCCTTGTGATCTAAACCTGCGGGCTATTTAGATAACAAGTTGGAGTTTGGTGTACCATGCGGGTAAGACACTGCTTCTTTGTGCGAGTTTAATAAGTTGGGAAAAATTCCTGTTCAATTCAAAGATCCGGTATTCCGCAATCCAGAGTTTTCGCAAGGAGATTCATATCACCCTGTTAAAATTGCAGCCCTTAACGACGACCCATTCATGAATAAATGGGAACAACACTATTCTTTATTGTGAATAACAAATTTTTATCTCCAATTTTTCATTTCAAGTTCTCCCACTCCGTCAGAAGGATCTAATTGCAAATATATAAATGTACCCTGGCATTCCTGAACCCGATTATGATCGGCCCGAAATGAAATTTTGACATCCAAAGTTGAACTTATACTAACCAAGGGTAATAAAGAAACTAGTATTATTCCACATATACTTCCACAAGTTATTATAAATGACACCTTTCATACTTGTAAGTAATATGCTACAATCTAGACCAGACCATGTATTGTCACTTTAAAAATTGTAATGGACGAAATTCTATTATCTTTTTATTTCTTCAAAAATCGAGAATATGAAATTTAATGTGATTCTATATGGTGGTTCTCATCGTTCTCATAACACTTATTGTATGGGTATCAATGGAATACTAACAAAAATGAAGGACGATTACCCCATCATATCCACCCATTACCAAATTGGAACTTTGTGGTCATGAATTGGTTAATCGGTTAAGCGTATCTCCAATTTTGAATTTCAAGCTCTCCTACTCCATCGAAGAGACCTAAGTGCAAAAATATAAATGTACACTGGCATTCCAAAACCCGATTACAATCAGCCCAAAAGAAACTTTGATATCTGAAGTTAAACTTATACTAACTGAGAGTAACAAACAAACTGGTCTTTTTCCACATATACTTCCACAAGTTCTTTTGAATGACATCTTTCATACTTGTATGTAATATTCTACAATTAATGTGAGTCCATGTAATGTCACTTAAAAAATTGTGATGGACGGAATTCTATTATCTTTTTATTTCTTCAAAAACCAAGAATGTAAAATTTTCATGTGATTCTATGTGGTGGTTCCCATTGAACTGCTCGTCAATAAAGTTCACCGGTTGTGCTAAAATTGATTCCAATCGAACTGGACGTCTATGAAGTTCATGTACATTTATAAAATTCAATTAGTAGTATGTAATATACTATTAATCGTTTTTAAGGTCAATTATGTTCGTTTTGGTCAAATGCGGGCTCTGTTGCTATGCTAGTGGGCAGAAATGGTGATGCCCACTTTAATGCGGACTAAAGTTGTTAACATGTCAGTCATTTGTCACTAAATACGATAGGAACAAATTGTCGCACATTATGTTGGTCAAACATAGGCCCGTTGCTATGCTTGTGGGATGAAATGGTGAGGCATACATACGGTTTTGTCGTCAGATCAGTAACGTCACTACATCCAAGGTAGAATTCGCAACGATTCGTAATGACTTTATATGTGGAACCCACCTCATACATCACTTTAAACATTCAACTTTTCCTCGAATTTCAGCAGACCCTCAACTCATCTTTTAGAAGGTATGCTTCCTATTTTCCCTAGAGTATTTTCATTTTTGTATTTTCCATTAATTTTTTATTTGTATATGGTGTTGTATGTTTTTTTTCTTTAAATTCACATGGATGTTGGCTCTATGTCATAGGAATTTATGTTTTACGTTCTGACCATTCAACCGACCCTATTTTGTTTTCAATAACTTATGTTTGCTCCAGTTTTCTACTATTGATACTGCGTCTGTTAGGTTTGAATGCAACGTAGCTGGTTCATCGCTCCTCTTTTGTTTCAAGCGATCGTGTAGTGACGTCGCTCATTCATTTGTTCTGCAAATACTACTTTAATGCGACGTCACACTTTACTCGTTTAATCAATATGTTATGCCAACTGGTTAGCGACGTTGACCTTACATATCAGCCAATTCAGTTTTAGGTCCATCATATAAATGCAATGCCTTATCGACAAAATAGATTCATTGAGACAATTTATATCGAATTTCAGGAAGAATGGCAAACGGTGTTGGTTCTAGTAGACGCGCCCTGATTGAGATGAGTAATTTTTTTGGATTTAAATTCCTTTTTATTTCTCATTTATTTTATAATTATATTATTAAAATTTTTGTTGACCAATACAGATCCCTAGTGATTCGGATGAGGATCGTCGTCTTCAGACCACACACACTTTGTTCACAATCTTGCCAAGATAAACTTCGGCGTACTTCATTTATTTAATTTTAAATTAACTTTTTATAATTAACTTTTATGTTTACTACACTTGAATTTTTGTTTATAAATATATACGTCCCAGACCAGATTTTGGAGCTCCTGCCACCGTACAAGTTGTCCGCTGTGCTGCGGTGCAACGGAAGGGAGTATGAGATGAACTACTTGGCAAACAAGAAGTTCAACACCCTAATCCCGAAGGGATTTACTAGGTTTCTTGATGAAGAGGAACTCCAGATATGGGGAAACGCTTTATTTCAAGTTTGTAAATGGTGTTGGGACCATAGTTTTTCATGTCATCGCTCTTCCCTGTAGATTTTATTTTCCCAGGACTTTTTAACAATTGTTTGAAAATAATTTATTCAAATTTAAAATAACATTTATTTCATGAATTTAAGGTTCAATCTATAATCTTCTCGATTTAATTTTATTTCAATGTCATTGGGTACTGTTTGCATAGTAAGATGAAACAATAATAATCCCGCAGGACCATTTCAATAATAAAATCAGAATTAAACACCAGTCATCATCTGCGGTGTAGGCACTGATCTTCACCACATCATAAGTCATCATCCTATTAAGCAAATGCAAGGCCCTACAATTATCTTCCAGCTATTCCATAATCTCCCTGTTCATTTACTTTGAGTATATGACTCGGATTTAATGAGCCACAAACAACATGAGTGTAATAAATATCAACTAAACTTTCAAACTTTGAAAAAAGAAGCAGGGGATAGATATAGGGGACCAATATATATGATTCATTTTTAATGTTGAAGTTCTTTCCTATTCATATAATTAGTTGTTTTGCCTATATTTTGATTAGAAAATTTATATTAAATTTGTTAATTCATATGTGGACCAATATTGGTAATGTCGTATTTTGATATTTAATCTTTAATTTATAATCTTTTTGTTAGCTTTATTATTTTAATGTTATTCAGTCCTTAATATTTAACCTAACACACACAAAGTTCTAATAGTAGTATCATTAACAAAACTAAAATATTATTCGATCAGTCAGAAACTTGCAAATTGTTGTTGCAATTTTTTTCACCATTAAACTCGAAATGTTGACCGGTTGCTTGGTGGGATGAAAATGTTAGGCCACCAAAATCTGCGACGTTGGTAAGTGAACTTTCCTTGACTATGAACGTTGGTAAAATGTTTTGGTTTTTCTCCTAAGATTTTTTGTTTAATTTTATGTTGATTAAATTTCATTTTCTCGGTATTATGTGTTTCTTCCCGTAGATTCCTCTGATTTATGCGATGTCGCTCTTTTGTGTGCCACAACTCGTTTAATGTGATCATAGTGCGACATTGCATATTCTTATTTCCAGTAGCTTATTCTTTAGTTTGTGACGTCACATTGTAATCATGTGACCTTTGGTATGACTGAAATGTTACCAACGTCGCATTTTGACATCTAAGTGTACAATTGTTATGTATATGCGACCTCGATCTTGTGTCGGTCATGTCTTCAGCTTTACCAACGTATATGTGAAGTCACAGGAACATGTCTGTCATCTCATTGCTTTTGGCCGACATGCACCTGCAACGGAATTGCCGACATCACTCCTTACATTCCATAGGGCAGTTTGCACTCAATATTTTCCCATTTTATGCATGACTAATGGCTGGCAAAGGATCATTTAATCCCCCCCTTTCAGGTCTTTCGCCAACGTACACATATATTTACTAGCTAACACATTTTCACACTTTATAACAACTAATACCTTTTGGTTTTTGTACAGTTCACCACACAATGTTGGAGCAACCCATTGCCTGTTTTCTTTGACCTTGACCATCATATGATGACTCTTGATAGCCCACGTTCCCACTGAACTCTCAAGAAGAAGAAATTTGGGGAAAACCCTACTTTGGTAAAGCATTTTTAATTTATTTTATTTGTTCACAATTGCATATATATATATATATGTATGCATATTTCTAATTAATATTTTTTGTGACTCGGTACATACCATGTGAGATTGTACCACTCTTTCCAAGTGAGAAGATCCCCGTAATGCTGAGGTGCTATGACACAGAGTGGCGTATGAACTACCTAGAGCAAGGTAAGATCAAGGGTCTTTCCCCAACGTGTTCCTTAGGGGAAACAACCTACGCATCGGGGACACCTTGTTTTTCGAGGTGATAGAAGCTAGGGGCCCAATCATCTTCAAGGTTATCATTGTCCGAGCTGATTGAGTTTATTGTATTTTCAGTTATGTTGAAACAAAGACAACTCTTATTCGAATTTATGTACTATTTGTATGGATATTTCCATGACTACTATTTTTATAATTATTTAACTATCTTATTTGAACATTATATAATTGATTGTGTATATTTGCAATTTTTGTGCATGATTTTATAAACCATTTTTTAATTCTACGATTAAAAGCCATTGAACAAAAGGTGTACTGGACGTGTACGTGCGAAAGTTAATTCGGATTTCTATGATGTTTGTAACACAATGATTGCTAGCTAATGTAGGACCTAAATGTCCTTTTACATACCCATAAATTAATCGTGATAACGGGATATTGGGAAGAGAGAGACGCCAAAATGGGGAGAAGCAAACAACATTTTCTTTTTTCATTCTTTTCAAACACCATAATTTTTTTTACTTTAATGTATCTGTTACATATTTGCAAATTCAGTAGTCAATAAAAATACATGTCGGTGAAAACGACGTTTAAAGCGAAATCTGGCCACCTATTAAAACAACATGTGCGACGTTGCACGTTATTTAGTAACATTATTTACTTCATCTTTTTTAACCTTTTACTCCGGTTCATATAATAACCGAGGTACAAAAGTAATTATTTACCTTGTTTTATTTTATAACAGAGGTAAATAATTTCTTTTACTTTGAAAAAAAAATTTATCGAGGTAAAAGAACTTTTTACCTCGTTTATTTGAGGTTAGAAAAAAAATCGAGGTAAAGGGGGCAAAATAATAGATGATTTTTCTTAAGTGCTATCACCTAAATCTCAACCAGAAAATGAAAATATCAACATGAGAAAAAAAATAAAAATAAATCCATTATACCGAAAAAAACTAGAAAACATTAACTCATATAAAATAAACCTCACCCAAATAATGAAAAACATCAACCAAAAAGCTACAGTACCTCAAGAACAATAATTCTTCAAAACAAATATAAAAAAAAGACGCTGCAAACATCAACCTACATCACCAAAAAAGCTACAAACATCAACTCCAATCATCTAAACCTAAGTCGGAAAATGAAAAGCATGAACAAAAGAACATAAAAATACTACAAATATCAATCCATATCACCCAAGAAAATTACATAATATCAACTCCTATCAAATAAACATCTCCGAAATAATGAAAAAATCAAAATAAAAAGCTACAAACATCAACAAAAAATGATATGAATCTCCTTGCGAAGACTCTGAATTGCGGAATTTAGATCTTTGACCGAACGAAGGAATTTCGCAAACCATCTATTTGGCCAAAAAAAATCAAGAGTCAAGCCCTCGGGGTACTCTCAATCTCGACTTGCTCACTAACTTGCCTGCGATATTGGTTCACAAGGTTATTGATACTTAAATAACCTTCATGATTAAGCAACGATGAAAATAGCTCGCAAGCATAGAAATTGATTTCAAAATTATGAATATATGATTGATAAAAAGGTTGTAATAATCTCGGTCATACCCTTCTATTTATAGGGATATGACTCGCCCAAAACCTAATTATAATTGAAAACTGAATCAACTTAAAGCAGCTTTAAGAAGCTAAAACCATATCTAACTAGAACTCCTAAAATAAATGGTAATCTACTCGAATTCTCCTCCAATAAACCTTGAAGTATATTAGCTAATCTAATCTTACCAAATCTAAGTCTACTCAGAATAAACTGAATATTTTCAAAACCTTAATGGACTGGGTCGAAAATAACAGACTGAATTTCAAATATAGCTCTTCAAAAGCCCACATGGCTGAGCTATGGACTAAAATAAAAATAATTTTACAATAGTTTATAAAGATCACACTACCTCGTTAAAAATCCGGTGGAAAAAAAGAGTATAATGTTCTTCACAATGTATTTAGTTAATCGACAAGCTTGAATAATTAATATAAGCCCTAGCCGATTTTTTCTTGACTTCTTCATCATGAAATTAATCAATAAAAGCATTCAATTCCAGATCTCTAAGTTTCGTTCTTGACCTTTTCATCGCTCCAGCCATGTCACTTAGAAGATCCTGAACATAACCCTTGAATGTTTGATCAAGTCGTGGAATGTATTCAATTATGGTAGCAGTTCACTTGGCATCTCCATCCTTCCCTCCATGGTCAAAAGGCTTCACTCTCGAAACTGAATCGTCATCAAAGGTAAATGGAGATAAATCAGCAACATTGAAGGTAGTACTAACACCACAATTTCCTGGTAAATCAATCTTGTAGACATTGTCATTCACACACGTCAATATTTTAGAAGGACCATCACCACGCGAACATAATTTAGATTTTCGAGTATTCGGAAACCTCTCCTTCCAAAAGTGTAACCAAAGTCAGTCGCCCTCATTGTATCATACAAGTCGGTGCCCCTGATTTTCTCGATCAGCATTATGAGAATTCATCCTTTCAATCTTCAATCACACCTTCTCATGCAATTGCTTCACAAAATCAGTCTTCTTTACTCCATCCAAATTTCACACCTTCTTGAAATTTAAAGAAATTAAATCAAGCGGAATATTTGGTTAAAATCCATAAACGATTTCAAATAGAGGTAAAGAAGTAGTAGAATGAACAATGTGATTATAAGAAAACTTTGCAATCAGAACGCACGCTTCCCAATTCTTTGAATTTTCTGAACTAGGGCACGCAGAAGAGCCCCTAATGTGCGATTGGTGACCTCTGCATTTCTATCAGTTTGGGGATGACTTTCTATAGAAAATAGCAATTTCATCCTTAACTTGCACCACAAGGTATTCCAAAAGTAGGACAAAAATTTGACATCCATGTCCGAAACTATAGACTTATGGATTCAATGTAATCAGACCACTTCTTTCAGAAATAAATTTGTGACATGTTTTGTGTCATCTGTCTTCCTACAAGGGATAAAATGTGCCATCTTCGAAAATCGATCAATAACCACAAAGATAGAATCATTACTTGACAAGGATCATGGTAATCCAAACAAAAAATCCATCGAAATATCAACCCAATGATGTGTAAGAACAGGTGAGGGAGTATACAAATCGTGAGGCTTAGTCTTTGACTTTGCCTTTACTTAATCAATACAATCCCTGCAAACCCTATCAATAGATAGTGCTATTTTTTACCAGAAAAAGTGTTCTCGTAACAAATTATAAATTTTTAATGCACCAAAATGTCTCTTTAATGCACCTGAATGAGCTTCTATAACAAGTAAATCACGCCTAGAACATTGAGGAACACATAACTGATTATTCATAAACAAGAAACCATCATGCCGTAAGAACTTATCATAAGCACCATTTTCAATGCGGAAAAGATAGATGAAAAATCATGATCGGTAGCATATAGTTCTCTCATAAAAGAAACCCCTAAAAGGACACATTCCATTCATGTAAGTAAAACATGTCTATGGCTCAAAGCATCAGCAATAACATTTTCTTTACTCTTCTTGTATCGCAACACATAATGAAAAGATTCGATGAAACTAGACCATTTAGCATTATGCTTATTCAACTTCATCTGACTCTTCAAATATTTCAATGATTCATGATCACTATGAATAACAAATTCTTTATGCAATAAATAATGTTCCAAGTCTCTAATGCATGTACAATTACAAAAAAAATCTTTATCACGCGTGGGATAATTTAGAGCACCGCTCTTTATCTTTTCACTAAAGTAAGCTATAAGTCGATTCTCTTGTTCAAAACAGCACCGATACCAACACCAGAAGCATCACAACGAATCTCAAAAGTACCATTAAAATCAAATAAAGCAAGAACATGAGCATTACATGATCGTACTTTTAATTCAGTAAATTCATTCTCTTGATCATCACCCCAAACTAATTTCACATCCTTTTTAACTAGTTCATTTAAAGGTGCAGCATTAAATTAAAAATCAAGCACAGACATTCTATAAAAACTAGCTAAACCATGAAAAGAACACACCTAATTTTCATTGGTAGGACTTGGCCAGGTCTTAATAGCCTCAATTTTGGTTTCGTCAACTTTTATGCGCTCCTTAGAGACCACAAAACTGAGAAATATCACTTCGGAAACGCAAAAGGTGCACTTCTTGATGTTCGCATACAAACAAGACTCACGAAGTGCAACAAGAACCATTTTAACATGCTCAATATGAGCATCAATTGATTTAGAATAGATCAAGATATCATTAAAATAAACCACAAAAAATCGACCAATAAACTTTCTCAAAATATGATTCATCAACCGCATAAAAGTACTAGGTGCATTGGTTAATCCGAAGGGAATAATAATCCATTCATATAACCAAACTTAGTTTTAAATGTAATTTCCATTCAGCCCCTTCATTTATGCAAATCAGCTGATAACCTTAGTCAAATCAATTATAGTATATATCACAGATCCATGCAAATCTTCAAGAATATCATCTAACCTAGTGATGGGATGGAGATATTTAATTGTTATCTTGTTGATAGTATGACAATCAATACACATTCACCGAATTTTATCATTCTTTGGAACTAAAATGACAGGTATAACACAAGGACTTAAAGATTCGGCTACATAAAGTTTTTGAAGTAACTCTTCGACTTGTCGTTGTAATTTCTTTGTCTCCTCAAGGTTAGCTTTGTTGGCTGGTCGATTAGGTATAACCGAACTCGGAATCAAGTCAATCTGGTGTTCAATGCCTCGTAATGGTGGTAAATTGTGAAGCAGGGCTTCTGGAAAGTTATCCTCAAATTCCTGCAACATCTCAGCAAACCGTGGAGGAACATGAACATGTATATCATCCTTGGAAAAATAAATCTCTTTAAAATGTAAAATAAGCACTAGAGAATGATTAGCAATGGCACAATTCACATCCCTAATCAAAGCATAAAATGATCTACCAGAATCAATAGGAATGTCATGTCTCATCATATAAATCGATGGCAAGGGACTAAGATATGAATATAAAACTTTTCGCGACTTTTAAGAATCATTCACCGACTTACCTTTCTCATCTGGTTCGGCCCTCCCTGGAGTTTTATCGAAATTTCCAGGGTTTTGGCTCCTTTTAATCACCTTTTGGCCATGATTTTCTAAACCTTGAGTAGGGTTTCAATCAGCCCCTTCTGATTTGTCGATTTTCATGAACCTCTGAGCCTCAATGACTTCCACTGGATATAATGGAGTCAAAGTATACCTGTTTCTATCCTTAGTCATAGTTATTGTGTTAGTGTAACCATCATGCATAGATTTACGATCAAACTGCCATGGTCTTCCTAAATAAATATGACTAGCTTCCATAAGTATAACATCATATAAGATAGAATCATGATATTTTCCAATCTTAAAGTTAATCATGCATTGTTTATTAACCCTAATCTTATCACTACCATTTAACCAAATAAGTTTATAAGGTAATGGATGAGTAGTACCAGGCAAAGATTACAAGAATATTGGAAACAATATTAGCACAAGATCCTCCATAAAAAATCAGTAAACAATTCTTATCTTTCTTTGTACCTGGGTTTCGGAAACCTGAGATTTCAAAGCTCTCAATGTCACATAGTACCTTGTCTTTCCGGACCTTGTTCACCATAATCATTTATGATGATCTCTTCATCTACCTGTTCTTCCTCGCTTTCATATACAACGAGCCTATTAGCATATTCATCTTCTTCACCTCATTTCTCAATGGTAGCTAACACTCAAGCATGGGGAAAATTACTATGAACTTTTCTTCTCTCTCTACAATGAAAACAAGTAGGAGTGTTAACTGAAACCAAATTTGATGAAGAGATAGGGGACTTACCCGAACTCCTTGAAGACTATTAGTTTGAAATTTGTGGCGACGTTGTTCTATTAGTTTTACTGTAAGTCAGATTGGAGTAAGTTGGGACCGATCCTCGACCTCCCATATCAAGCTCTTCTACCTCGGTCGGCCAGAGTTAGGGTTTCCGGAGTCAAACCTTAATATTTGCCTGGGAAATCCAAACTGTGATTTCTTTGGCCGCATAGTGCTCTCAACCAACCTTGCTTTCATCAATAAATCATCCATGGATATGTGATGTTGAAGCTTAACTGGCGTTTGAAGGTTCGTACGCAAGCCTTCAATGAATCAATTTTTGATAAATGCATCATCTTCTTTCATCCCGACTCTTCTCATGGTCAACTCGAGATCTTGCTAGTATTCATCAACTGTGAAATTTCCTTGCTTCATGTTGTCAAGATAAGAATGTTTCCCCATTAGATAAGTAGGCGGAACATGATAATGGCGAAGCTCGGAGTTCAATCTCTCCCAGGTGGAGATAGGTTTCTTCCCGGAAAGTTGTCTCTTTTCTCTCAATTTTTTCCACAATTAAGCTGCATAGTGAGTGAAGGAATACTGCGTCACCTTAACTTTTTCTTTCTCCCAATAATTTTTGAGATCAAACAGATTTTCAATCTATCACTCCTAATTGAAATACTTCACTGAATTGTGTTGACCATCAAATCGAGGGATATCATACTTCAATCCCCTGATATCTCGAGAAGAGTCTGAACTTAAACCTGTACTGGTCCTCATTATCCTTCGGGAATCATGATGTTTGTTGTGGCGATGCCTTCAAAAAGATCCTCCGTGTGATTGCCTTTCTGATTTATTAAAATCTTCATCGAACTACCATAACCTTGGAATTTGTGAAAAAATCCCTAAGGATCATCCCTAATGGTCATGGACTGGGGTTTGAGTGGCGCTATGGTGTCAATGTTTCTCGCCAATCTCTGCATCTCACTCATAAGTGCATTCATAGTGGCAGCAAACCGATCTGGACCAGCAGGTTCATTCAGTTTGAATCAATGTCTCTCCCAACTATCATGAGCTTCATCTCATGGTTTTTAACCTAGTCTACTACTGGAAGCATTTTTCACTGGTAGATTGTTGGGATTGCCAAAAGGCGGGACGAAATGATTATCGTCCGCCATCTCCACTAAACTGCTAAGAAAAATAAACTGTTAGTAGAAAAATCACCCCCTTCCTTTGTTTTTTAAGGTTGCTAACCAAGTGTATAACACTCAAAACTCACAAGGAGAAGGATAATGTAAGGGCAATCGATCAATTCACCGTAAATTCAAATCAAACTAGGATAAAAGTATTGCAGAACTTATTTTAAAATTTAAAAATATATGAACTCAAAATTGAGATCTATGATCTGGAATTCCAAAAGAATCTGTTTGATCTCAAAAATTATCAGGAGAAAGAAAAAGTTAAGGTGGCGCAATATTCCGATTAGGATTTTTGTTTCCGAATAGAATCTTCCGATTAGGACTTTTGTTTCCTTTTCCTTTTTCAACTCGAATTTCCTTTTTCTTATCTTTATTTTTCAGCCAAAAATTCAAATTCCACACAAAATATAACACTCAAAATCAGAATCTTATTCGCCGAGAAATTCAAACCGTGTGCAACTTCCAAAATTTTGAAGCCCCCTAACTTTTGAAAACTACAAATCAGCCCCAAATTCCGATTTTCAACCCTAATTTCTGTTTTTCAAAAACCCAAAATCTGATGCCCATGATTTTTAGTTTTTAAATTTTTTGAAATTTTTTGGAATAAGAAATTTGCGACAACTTCCTATTTACGATCATAAGGTTCAAGAATATGAAACTATATGTAGAAAATGACACAAGACTCTATTTATTTTGTATATGGTGCAATCAATAATTAAATAACAATTCAAGATCATGGAATAAAAGAACGATAAAGAAAATAAATAGGATTATGAGCATGCAATAATTTTTCAGAAAAGTTGATGAAAAATATCACAAGCGCATAAATTGTATAAGCTACCTCAAAACTAAGAAACTAACCGGGAGTGAAGGCAGATAGTACTTGTTAAAGCTCAGACCCTTCAACATCCTCCTGACTCAAATGAAGAAGGAAAAGATGGATAGTAATACCGAAGTATTCTAACTCTCAGACCATTCGACATCCTTCGACTCTAGAATCAATCTTCCTGCTAAGAAGGATCAAACAAACCCAATTAAAATATGACACGAAAGAGGTTATAAATTTAACACAAGAATTTAAAAAATAAAATAATGCAAGAACTCGAAACCCCTGATATTTTTGGCCACATGGATCTTTTGCTTTGCTCTGATACCAACTTATATGAATCTCCTTGCAAAGACTCTGGATTGCGGAATTTAGATCTTTGACTGAATGACGGAATTTCGCAAACCCTCTATTTGGTCACACAAAATTCAAGAGTCTAGACCTAGGGGTACTCGCAATCTCGACTTGCTCACTAACTAGCCCGCATGATTAGTTCACAAGGTTATTGCTACTT
>JAULKM010043368.1:0-13058 GCA_032355605.1 Rubia tinctorum
GATGTAGTGTAGTGTAAGACAAAGTTTATAGTGCCTTTAATATACCGAAGAATTCTCTTTGCTGCCTTCAGATGAATTGCTGTCGGGCACTCCATATAGCGACTAAATATTCCAACCGCATATTGGATGTCTGGTTTTATGCATTTCAAGTATCTCAAACTATCTACCAAACTCTTTAAGAGTGTAGGATCCACATTTTCTCCTTCTTCGCATAGAGTCAACTTGACTCCACACTCCATGGGTGTGCTAACTGGATTAGCATCTTCCATCCTAAACTTCTTGAGCACCTCCTTAGCATAGCCTTCTTGGGAGATAAAGATACCTTCTACATCTTGCTTTACTTAAATGCCAAGATAGTAAGACATAAGCCCAATGTCCGTCATTTCAAACTCCGTTGTCATCTCTTTCTTAAAGTCTTCGAACATGCTTGGACTGCTTCCAGTGAAGATCAAGTCAT
Source organism: Rubia tinctorum (assembly GCA_032355605.1). Classification (NCBI taxonomy): domain Eukaryota; kingdom Viridiplantae; phylum Streptophyta; class Magnoliopsida; order Gentianales; family Rubiaceae; genus Rubia; species Rubia tinctorum. The sequence goes on from JAULKM010043368.1 coordinate 458, forward strand.
CCATATACAAGCATATAATCAATATCTCACCATTTTGGATTTTGATATAGAGCGCGTGCTCATATGGACACTTGTTAAAATTTCTCTCCTTGAAGTACTTATCAATTTGTGCATTCCAAGCTGTTGGGGCTTGCTTCAGCCTTATAGTGCATTTTTTAGCTTCAGGACCTTATCTTCTTTCCCCTTGACTATGTATCCTTATGGTTGTTGGATGTAAACTTCTTCTTCGAGAACTCCATTTAGGAAGGCAGACTTCACATCCAGCTGATGTATCATCCATTTATTTTGGGCTTCCAATGAAATTATCAGCCTGACAGTTTCAAGTAGAGCAACGGGGGAAAATATTTGATCATAGTCAATCCTGGCTCTTTGGCTATACCCTTTTGCCACCAATATTGCTTTGTATCTTTCCACTTGTACTTTTTCATACTTCTTCAATTTGAATACCCACTTCACTCCAATCGTCTTGTGTCCATTTGGAAGTGAAGTCAACTCCCATGTGTCATTCTTCTTGATGGAACTTATCTCATCATCCATCGTACTTCTCTAATTATTTGACTCCCAAGCTTCTTCAAAGTTCATGGGCTCACAATCCGCAAGCAAGCAGAAAAGAGTGAGATTATCTTGGTTCTCTGTTATCTTGTAGATATCCTGTAGACTTTTGAAGTGTTGGACTCTTTAACTTGAACTTTCATCTTCTCCAGAGCTTGCACGTGGTTATTCTTGTAGGGTAGTTGGCTCCTCTCATGGTTGTTCGATCCTTGGTTTTTCAATACTTTCGTCTTCTAATTGTGGAAAGAAGTTGTATTCCCATCTGAGCGAACTCCAATCCCATTCTCCTTCTTCATCGAATACTACATTTCGACTGATAATGGTCTTCCTTGTATCGGGATTGTAAAGATTGTAGCCTTTGGAGTTGGCATCAAAGCCAATGAAAACATACTTCTCACTTTTGACATCATGCTTGCTTCGTTTCTCATTTGGTACGTGGGTGTAGGCTATGCTTCCGAAGACTCTGAGATGAGGAATATCGGGCTTTCTTCCACTCCATGTCTCCTGTGGTGTTTTTTCCCACACACTCCTTGTAGGGGATCGGTTGGACCAGTAGACCGCACATGCTACGGCTTCCGCCCACAAATCTTTAGGACATTTCTTACTCTTGAGCATACTTCGTGCCATCTTAAGGATTGTTTGATTCTTCCTTTCCGCAACTCCATTTTCCTTCTTTATTTTCTCTTTGAATTAATAGTGTTGCTTAGAACCTTTGCTCTAGAAGTTTATTCACGATCAAGAAGATATGCAAGGACAACTCATTCCTTAACATCCTCGTCAACTTTCCGCCTAGCTGATGACTCCTCTTGCATAGCCAAAGTTTTCTTCATTAGGGCTTTCTCAATATAATTCTTCTTAGCAATCATCTTACCTTTAATACCCAACATGAATGTGTAGATCGTGAATCAAAGCGATAGAATGATCACATTATTGGAGGGAAACATGCACGTCTGCACTAGGTTATCAAACTTTGTCATGTTGTACCTGGATTTTTTATAAAAACGATGCTGATGTTGGGGATCTCTTACATAGTTTCCCAGTAATCCTTGGAGTTTGTCGTGGGTATGTTCTATTTCATAGTTGCTGAAAGAGTGATTTCCCGTAATGATTATTATTGATCATGAAGAGAATAAATAGAGAGTACAAAGCATAAAAGTAGACCAGTCCTAATATAACTTTAGTCTAGTCAACAAGATAAAATCAAATTTAATCATCTAACTGATTTATTCTGACACCCTCCTCAATCGAAGTGTCGGATGCTAGCCGACGCACAGCTTGGATCTGAAGAACTCAAACAGCGGATGAGATAGCCCATTGGTGAAGATGTTCGCTATCTGAATAGAAGTAGGTACGTGCGCAACTCGAAGCTTGTCGGAGACCACTAACTCCCGGACAAAGTGATAGTCGATGTCGATGTGCTTCGCCCACTTGTAAGCCACTGGATTCTGAGCCAAGAAGATAGCGCTATTGTTGTCACATAACAGTAACGACTGGTGAAGCATCAGACATCCGTGCATGAGTCAGAATGTCCCGATCATACTTTACCTGACCAAGAAGTAAACCTGATGAAGTAGGCGAGACTTCAAGGCCAAGAAAGTAATGAAGAGCACCAAGGTTCTTAATCGCAAACTCACGATGCGTCCGATTAATAAACTAACGAAGGAGAGTCGAGTCGTTCCCTGTGAGAATGATGTCATCCACATATACAAGAAGATAAAGCAATGAGGAGCCCCTCGAGAGAACGAACAAGGACGTGTCGGCGAAACTGCACTAAAAACTGAGCTGAGTCAAATAAGTGCTGAAATGCTGGAACCATGCCCGAGGAGCTTTCTTAAGGTCATAAATGGACTTTTGCAAATGACAAACATAATCTGGATGAACGGGATCCCTGTAACCAACTGGTTGCTTCATAAAGAACGGGGCATCGAGAACACCATTAAGAAAGGCATTTTGACATCTAGCTGATGAAGCGGCCAAGAGCGCATAGTGGCAATGGAAAGAATTGTCCGAACAGTGGAGGCCTTGACCACTGGACTGAAAGTGTGATCAAAATCAAAACCTGGAATCTTCGAGAAACCTTGTGCTACAAGTCCAGCCTTATGACGCTTAATGGTACCATCCGGTCAATACTTCAACCGATAAACCCATTTGGAGCCAACAATGTTAGCGTCCGAAGGGCGAGGTACCAAATCCCAAGTGTGTTGACCACGAAGAGCCATTATCTCATCATCCATAGCGGTAACCCAGGCCAGATCCTGAAGAGCAGTGCGATAATTCGTCGGCTCAGATTGAGCAAACAAGGCAGCAGTAAGACCTTGAGCAATAATATCTGAATAATCTTTGCACTGAATAGCTCCGGTCATCGACCGAGTGACAATGCGATGAGTGCGAGGCCGAGGAGGAGAGACTGGAGGAGTAGAACCGATTAAGGAGATTGGTGAAGAAGCAGTCGATCTTGGAGGAGACTGAGAAGGTGGATTGACCGGCGGGACCATGGTGCTAGTGGCGGATCTGTGGCACAAATAGAGCAAGGGGCTGAAGGAGATGTAGTGGCACAGGAGCAACTGGAGGAAAAGAAGGTGCCGAATCAGGATCAGGATCAACAAATACAGAAACATCTAACACTAAAGGTGGAGAACCAATCGCCGAAGGAATGGATGGGGCAAACGGAAAGCACGTCTCATCAAAACGAGCATGTCGAGTGACATATATTTTTCCAGTAGTGCGATCAAGGCAACAAAAACCTTTATACTGCGAGCTGTAACCAATAAATACACACAAAATACTGCAAGGAGACAGCTTGTGGTCGGCAAATGGGCGAACGAACGGGAAGACCCGACAACCAAAAGCATGAAAATGGGTATATATGGGCACCCGACCATTAATAACCTCATATGGGTTGTCTGTCATGAACTACTATTACGATGCTGAAATCTAACTACTACAAGGCTGTTGAAACAATTATTTTCTCCAAATTTTTTAATTTCGATGGAGACACAACACAAAAAATATCTTCATTATAACTTGAAAACACATTAACGCATAAGACAGAGCATATGTCTCAGCAAAAAATTTCACGGAACACAACTCAAAAAACAGAGGAACAACTATTATTTAACACCGCAAATATTGTTAAAATCCCTAAAACCCAGAAAATATTGTTATAGAACCCAAAAAATATTAACTACTACAAGGTTGTTGGAGCCTACTTACTTCCTTGTTGGAGCCCAATTATTCCTCCAAATTTAAAAAATTGGAGGAGACACAACACAGAAAATATCTTCATTATAACCTAAAAACACATTCACGCATAAGACGAAGCATATGTCTTGGAAAATATTTTTACAGAACACAAAAAACTCATAAAACAGAGGAACGACTATTATTTAACACAACAAATATTGTTAAAATCCCTAAAACCCAGAAAATATTGTTATAAAACCCATAAAAATCTAGCAAACATTGTTACCAAATCTTTTAACCCAAAACAATCAACTAAAAAATACAATCACATACAGAACGGCCATTATTTAATAGTTTTAGGGGAAAAATAGAACATGTAAAACACATATCCTAAAAAAATGAACATGTAAGAGTTCATCTTCAAGAAACTAAAAAAACATGGTTTATAAACATTAACTAACGACAGTTACGATGTAAAAACAAGATAAACAAGTTTAATTGGTAAAAAAATCATGATATTTATAATGAAGACAAAACCAAACCAAAAACACAACTGTATTTGAGATAAAAACATGATTCTCAACTTCAAAAGCATAAAGAAGAATGGAAACATACAAGCACTTACGGATTAAGAAAAATTAAACAAGAAGAGCGTCAAAACACTTGCGGATCGAGGAGAAAACTCAAGATTGGGTTAAAAACAAACAAAAATTGAGTGAAAATTGAATGAACGTGGCTTATAAACACAGCAAAATGAGAGGATAAGGGATATGAAGGGTTGGTTTGAGAAGAAATCTGAGAGATAAGGGAGAATAATGGGAGATTGAGAAATAATGGAGATTCAATTGGTGGGAGAGAGAGCATAGATCGAGAAAATGAAAAGTTAAAACATGCGAGTATTTTGGGGAAAGGAAAAGACAACTCTTAAACCAAAACCAACCAAAACCCTAATCCAATTAATTCAACCCATAAGCCCAATAAATAAAACCAAGTCTAGCGGCATTTTTGGATCTTCCACTCAAGTCAAATGAGCTATTTTTAGCCTGATTGTGATTGTGAAATTTAGTTTGGGACTGTTCAAAATAGAAATTGTGCCAATTGAGTTGGGATGGAGGGAGTATTAAGTAGGGCTTTCCAAAATAAATTAATTAAATTTTAAAATAATTATGCATTTCACCCATACAATACATTTATTGATGAAACTTTGGACATTGAACTTCACACTTATTTCAAAATTCAATAGTTTGTCTAGAACATGGATTTTCTTTGGAAAAACATAATTTTTAGTAGAATTTAGAATAAGATTATTCATTATTTAAAGAGAAAGTTCTCTTAAATATAAGTGTTGCGGAAAAATGAGTTACTAAATAATAAATTTTTGTACCATTTTCAATTAAAAACAAAACAATGAAAATTAGAACCACAATGAATTAAATTTGTACTCTGTAATGTTGACATAAACAAAAAAATAGTACTCCCATCCTGAAATCTACTTTCCTCCTTTGTCATGCATGATCCTATGGACGCATTCTTGCCTCCACAACCACATATGACCCCTTCACTAGTGGAAAGCATATGATTAACTAAAAAACTTTAACTTCGATTCGTCAAAAGTTGGCCAAAAATTTTATTTAAAATTTATATAGTTGTGGTTTTGTCAACAACCGAAGATAAAAGTTTACTTAATTGTAGATTAGTAGAACTCTAGTTAAATTCACAATTTGACTGCAATTCTGCAAAACCAAAGTCAACATTTTGAAAAATCAAAGTAAAAGGATGATGATAGAATGTATTTTCCCATAATGAATGTGTGTATTGCTGACAGAAATAAATAGAGTATAATACGGAAGATAGTGCTAGTAGAACTCTAACCTAGTCAACATCTATGTCTAGAATCAATCAAATCTAATATGAAACTTTATTTACTCTAATAACCCCTCCCCAAGCAAAGCATTGCATGTTCAGTGATGCAAAGCTTGGATTTGAAAAACTAGAATAAAGGGCGAGAAAGTCCTTTGGTGAAGATGTCTGCAATCTAAAGAACAATGGAGACATGGGCGACACGCAGCTTGCCAGAAATGACCAACTCTAGGACAAAATGATAACAATGTCGATGTGCTTCACTCTCTTGTGGGCAACATGATTCTGAGCCAAGAAAATAGAGCTATTGTTGCCACATAATAGCAGCGGAGAACCAGAGAGCGGAACATGAAAAACAAAAAGTAGATGTGTTGTGCGGAATACCCGAGAAAGAACAAACAAAGAAAATAAAGCGAAAGACAAAACACCGAGAATTTAAGTAGTTCACCAATTGGCTACATCCACGGTCGACCAAGATCAGATTCCACTAGAGACAAAAGGCTAGAATTACAGATGTCCTACTCTTTACCAATCCTATCTCTTAGGGTTACAATAAAAGGACGAGACACTATATATATAACCCTCCCCACTTCAAACCCTAACAGCTTTGGGCCTAAAAACAGTTTGGCTCAAACCAGAACAAAAGACACAATGCCAATAACAGCCCAAACAGCCGTCGGGCCGAGGGCGTCTCCGCCCCCAGACCCCCAGGCCAGGGTGCGCTTCGCCCCCTTGGCCCCCCCGATTCGCTGACGAGCAGCAAGACCCCCGTACCAACCTGTCGAGGTGGCTAATACGTATTCAAGGTATACCAACAAGATGAGTTAGTATGACGACCTCAGAATTAGTGTTGGTGGGAGCCTGATACTCAGTCTTAGTGCCAGAATGAGAGACGGTGAGTTGTTTCTTAGCAATCCAAGAAACCAAGTTTCCACTGGGAAACACATCATAGCCATACGTAGATCTGCGAGTCTCTAAATGGCAAGCCCAGTCAGCATCAGAGTATCCAAAAAACTCTGAAGGAGTGGAAAATAAGGCTGAAATGAAGTGTTCCTTGAACATAACGTAGAATCTGAGTGACTTCTGCAAAATAGTCATCTCGCGGATATTGCAGAAACTGACTAACGGTGTTAACCAAAAAAACCCGATCAGGACGAGTGATGGTCAGATACTGGAGAGTGCCCACCAAAGAATGGTACAAAGTTGGATCCCGAAACGATGGACGGGAGAAGCTATGGAACTGTGAGCTAGGTACAAATGGAGTAGTCACTGGAGCAGCATTGAACATCACTACACGAGTGAGAATATCCCTAGCATACTTCACATATTCAAGAAATATACCAGATGAGGTATGTGATACCTCCAAGCCAAGGAAATACTGAAGGGCCCCTAGATCCTTAATAGCAAACTATTGATTCGTCCGATCAATAAATTGCCGAAGAAGCATCGAGTCGTTGCCGGTAAGAATGATGTCATCCACATAAACCAGAAGGTACATCAATGACGATCCTCAAGAGAGAACAAACAGAGAAGTATCTGCAACATTGTACCAAAACCCAAGCTGAGATAAATACGTGTTGAATCTCTGAAACCAAGCTCGAGGGTCCTGCTTGATACCATAAATGGCTTTTCGAAAGCAAAAAATGTATTCCGGATAGAGTGAGTCCTTATAGCCAATAGGTTGCGTCATATAGACTAGAGTGTCGATAACACCATTAAGAAAGGCATTCTTGATGTCTAACAGATAAAGGGGCTATGAGCGCATCGTGGCAATGGCATGGACTTTCCGGACCATAGAGGCTTTGACCACAAGACTGAAGGTGTGGTCAAAGTTGAAGCCTAGAATCTGAGAAAACCCCTGTGTGACTAGCTGGGCTTTGTGGCGATTTACTGTACCATATGGACAAAACTTCAGCCGATAAACCCACTTGGAACCTACAACATTAACACCCAAAGGTCATGGAACTAGATGCCAAGTATGCTGACATCTGAGAGCCACAATCTCATCATATATAGCAGCAACCCAAGAAGGATCCTTGAAATCTATGCAGTAGTCAGTGGATTCCAACTGAGCAAGGAGAGCAGAGAGAAGTCCATGAGCAACAATGTCTGAGTAATCTCAATGTTGAATAGCTCTTGTCGTCGACCTGTGGACATCTGATGAATACGGGACCGAGAAGGAGACAGCGGAGGAGAAGAAGCAACAGAGGGTGCCGGTGAAGAAACAAACCAAGGTAGACGGAGAGGACAGGGCCGAGGTGGTCTGACTGGCTGACGGTGGCCTAGGCAGAGCTGGCTGAACGGGAACCGAATGCTCAGAGTCCCTAGTGCAGATAGAGCAGGGTACAGAGATGGGCGGATTAGGTGTCGGCAATAAGGGATCAAAACTACTGTCAGCATCCCGGAACACAGAAACATCCAGGGTCGACATAGGGGATCCAGTCGCTGACGCTGTAGCAGATGCAAAAGGAAAATAACTCTCGTCAAATCAAGCATAATGGGTGACATAGATCTTACCAGTGGAAGGGTCAAGGCATTGAAAATCCTTTTAATGGCAACTATATCCAATAAAAACACATGGAATGCTCCTAGGAGATAGCTTATGATTAGCCATGGGATGAACATAGGGGAATACTCGACAACCGAAAGGATGAAAGTTGAGTAGATCGGGTCCCGTTGATAGAGACGTCAATAAGGAGATGCACCCTGTAAATCGGGAGTGGGTAACTGGTTAATGGTATAAACATTTGTGGCAAAAGCATCATCCCACCCGGATAGCGAAAGATGCGAGTGAAAGAGTAACGTGAGGCCCATTTTCAAAACATGTCTATGCTTGCGCTCTGCTCATTCATTTTGTTCCAGTGTATACGGACATGACATCTGATGGTGAATGTCTTTAAAGGCAAAATGAGACTGTAGATGTGTGCCCAAGAACTCTGTGCCACCATCACTCTGAAAAATCTGAATTTTGGATGTGAATTGATTCTCGACGTGGGCCTCAAACTGTAAATAAGTGTCCAATAAATCGGATTTGCGACAAAGAGGGAAAAAAAGTGAAACGCGAGAAATCATCCACAAACAAGGTATAATAGGCAAAACCATTATCTAGTAAAATCGGTGAGGGACCCCATAAATCACAATGTACCAAGTCAATTAAAAATAATTAGACTAGAGATAGAAAATCGATTGAAAAAGAGGAAGCCGACATCAGTCTAGTTCTTGAAGTTTAAAAATGATGAGAAAAACTGACCAATATTGGTCGATGTCAAATTTGACGGGTCTGTTTTCACATTGCTTATGACCTTATCAATGTAAATTTTATAATTCCTTTAAAACCTAAAATAATATTATATTCAAGAAATAAGGGGTCGAACCTAAGGGAAATATTTTTATATCTCCAAATAGTAAGAATGTTCCACCAATCGAGTAACGATAGGGGATTCTAAAAGTTTTTTATCATCAAATGATTAAAAAATAATAATAAACCAAGGATTAAATTAATATCATAAAAAAATCATCCAAAAATTGCATCACCATCAAAGGTTTGATTTGGAAAATCAAGTTCATTCAAAACCAATATTGTTCCATTCCTAAAACATATTTATTATTAATTGATTCCAACAAACAGTCAAAACTCAATTATCCATTGCAATAAGACAAGGAATATATGGGAAATATGCAGTAATAACCATAAACATTTTAATATTAGCATGCAAATAATATTTCTCTTTCACATGAACACAAGTCATAAACATACACTCATGCAATCATGAATTGCTACTATAACAGATCTAGTGTTTAAAAGCACATAAATCATAGCAATATGAATTATATCAATTGATCTTGATGACCGGACTAGATAACCAACAAGATCCAATAAATTCAATAACAAGAGAATCAATATAATAAATAAGAATATAAGATAAGAGTTTAGAATCTCACAAAATAAATCAGCGATGGATTCAATCGTTAGATGAAACTAAAAGCATTCCCAATATTCACACATCAACAAACATCCACGTATCATCAAAGAAATAAAATAATCTATAAAAATAACCTAAATCAAACTTTTTTATAATTATGATAGGAAAATAAATAAAAACATATTGGATTCGAAATTCAATCGGTTGCAATCTTCTGTAAATCCTTTGTTTTCTTCACTTCTTTGCATCAATGCTAAATTACAATATTATAACAAATATGTGTCCAAAGAAACTCTAAAGTATAATAATAATCATTCTTTGGGTTATACAAAATATAGCATAATTGAAGAATATTTATGGGGTAGTAATTGTGTGTTTGTATTCGTGCTCTGGGTACATTATATACTTGTACAAAAGTACCAGATTAGAAAAGGAATTCTAATCTAATTACAATTACAAGTAATATTACTATTCCTTAATACTCCTCTTCAAGTTGGAGCATGGGGATCAGAAATGTCAACTTGCCAAGCAAAAAATGAAACTGATTTCGCCCAAGAGCCTTTGTAAACAAATCCTTAGGTTGATCAATCGTGCGAATATGATGAGTAGCTATAGTACCAGATTGGATAAGATCACGGACAAAATGACAATTAACCTCAATATAGGAGTAGATTGCACAACACCTAAGTCTTTAAGCAAAGGCCTAAGCCACAACAAATTCACGGCATGCAACTGCCATAACACGATACTCCACTTCCGCAGAAGAATGAGAAACTGTAGGTTGTTTCTAGATCTTCCATGAAACCGAAGAATCACCAATGGTCACAAAGTATCCAGATAATGATCGACGTGTTATAGGATAGGCAGCCCAATCAGAATCACAATAAGCAGTCAACTGTAATGAACTACTGGAAGAAAGAAATAAACCTTGACCATAATGACTCTTCAGATAACGAAGAACACGTATGGCAGCCTGCCAGTGAGGTACACAGGGAGACTTCATAAACTGTGCAAGCTTATGAACATAGTAGCTAAGCTAAGCTCAGGTCGTGTTATAGTGAGATAAATGAAGCGTCCCACCAGTCGCCGATACTGCTCAGGGTCATCGTAGAGAAGTCATTCAACCTTTGCAAGATCATGCTGTTGCTCCATGGGAAAGTTAGTCATTTTAGAAGCCGACAAACCTGTGCCAGATAAAATATCCATGGCATATTTCCTTTGTGAGAGAAACATCCCATCCGGTCTTCTAGAAATCTCTATACCCAAGAAATACTTAAGAGTACCAAGATCCTTCATATAGAAACAAGAGCTCAAATATTTCTTGAATTCAGATATGAGCGACGAAGAACTACCAGCAATAACCAAATCATCCACATAGACAATGACATGCAAGGAAACCGAACCACAGAGAAAAGAAAATAAGGGGTAATCAGCTTTACTCTGAACAAAATCAAATGCACGTAAAGTCTAAGACAACTTCGCAAACCAATTACGAGGAGTCTGACGAAGACCATAAAGAGAATTCTGAAGCCGACAAACTTGACCCGGAGGCGCAGGATAGCCCGGTGGGGGCGCATATTTACTTCCTCATGTAAATCACCATGAATAAAAGCATTATGCACATCCATCTCGTGAAGTTCCCAACCACGAATGACTGCAACAGATAGAATCAAACGAACTGAACTCATCTTGGCAACAGGAGCAAATGTCTCAGTATAGTCAATACCTTCTTTCTGGCTATTGCCAAGAACCACCAGACGAGCCTTGTGACACTCAATGGAACCATCAGATGTAAACTTGGTACGGTACACCCATTTGCAACCAATGGCATGTAGAGGTAGTGAAGACAAGGTTCAAGTCTGGTTGCGCTCAAGTGCATTAAGTTCCTCGGCCATGACATTACGCTAATGAGTATACTGGGAACCTCAGAGTAAGTGGTGGGATCTTCACTAGAAGTTACTGCACTCAAAATTTTAGAATGCGTACTAGAAAATTTATTACAATTTACAAAATCAGTTTAAAGGATAGAAAACACCTGAGGAATGTGATGTCGCAGATGTGGTCGTAGCAGTGGGAATTCTTAATATCAGCAACGGAGCAGACGTAGTTGTGAAGATAAGTAGGAGGTCGATGAGAACGATCACTCTGTCGGACAGTAGGCAGCTTGGCCAAAGTAGACGATGTCGGAAGCTGAACCGACGAAGATGGCGGCTGAGGCGGAGTAGGTGGAAGAGAGACCAATGTTAGCAGCGGGTCACGCGCGATCACATCGATCGGTGCATGGGTTGGTACGTCGACTGACATTGGGGCCATCGACGGTGTAGTAGTCGGCGGTGAGGTGGCCATCGGTGAGGTGGCCGACGTCGGGGTGGGGGTTCTCCGGTATGGCACTGTACGGAAACTGGTCTTCATAAAAATCATCATCCCGACTGTTGAAGTAAGTACGGGTTTCCAAGTCAAAAGGACAATATACTTTCTTTCCGGCAGGATACCTAAGAAACAAACATCTCCGACTTCACGGAGAAAACTTGTCTCGGAATCTGGGAGTGTATGAGGCAAAGCACAAACAACCGAAGACTCTCAAAGCTTTGTATTTGGAGGACGTCCATGGTGTAACTCAAAAGGTGTGCACCCATCGAGTTGCTTGGTGGGTGTATGATTGATCAAATAAGCAACAGTAAGAATACATTCCCCCCAGAACGTAATAGGAAGATTGGATTGAAAGCGTAAAGCATGAGCCACATTAAGCAAATGACGATGCTTGCGCTCAACCCGACCATTCTGTTATGGTGTATCAACTATAGATATCTAAAAAAATGATCCCATGCTAAACAAAATATGATCTCAAAGGTAGAAATTATGTACCATTATCATCCTGGACACGCTTATTCATACATCTAAACTGATTCTTGATCAAAGCACAAAATTCACTAAATCTAGATGCTACATTAGACTTAGCAGCTAGTAAATAAACCCAAACAGAGCAGGAGTAATCATCAACTATAGTTTAAAAAATAAAATGCACCACTAGAAGATGGTGTTTTATAAGGACCCCAAACATCACAATGTATTAATTCAAATAA
>JAULKM010043378.1:0-13058 GCA_032355605.1 Rubia tinctorum
CTCATGTTGATTTACACAACCCGTGCCATGCTAAGCACGGAAGAGACTTGTGGGCATAATATTACACTGCCCGCGCTCTAATAAGATGAAGACCTACACTCAAGTCTGTGAACTGAAAGCTTTTGTGCGGTAGCGCGCTCAGAAGACCAGTGGACACACTCAAGTCCGCGCCCCACAAGCTTTTGCACGGGCCACGTGCTCAGAAGGCCAGGACACACTCTACAATCCGTGACCCGCGTGTTTCGCATGGGCCGCGCGCTCAGAATGCTCGGGGAGGAACTCCAGTGTGCGGCCCGCTTGCTTTTACGCTGGAATTGCTGCGCATGATGTGCACTGTTGCACCCGTGCTGACATGGCTGCTAGGATTTCCTAATTTTTTGGCATTTTCTAAGGCCCAATTCCACTTACTATATAAGAAGCCTTTAGCCTCCTAGGGTTTAAGTTGTGTCATTATTATTATATCTAAGCGTAGTTAGGAAGAAAGAGGCTATCTCTTCTCTTCATTTATTTCTCTAGTTTTTGCCTTAAGGCATTGAATCCAATGATTGCTTTGAATTCAATTTCTTAGATCTTTGCTTGTTCTTGTTTACTCAAGGACGAGTAAAAGTTTAAGTGTGGGGGATTTGATGAGACATCAAATGCATGTATTTCCTATGGCATTTAACATCTCTTTTATTATCTTTTGTGTGGTAGATTGTTAAATTTAGGTAGTTTAAATTAAAATGGGCTTAGATAACCATTTTTGGTTTTCATATCTAAATCTCTCATTTTGTTGCTTACTTTATAACTAATGGATTTTATGTCCCTACCAGCGTCTAGATCCGTTTTGTGATCTTTTACTTGTAGGCACTTTGGGCTATTTAGAAGCCATTCACAAGAATGGTAGTAGATTGTAGAAGGTCATTCACAAGGATGGTAGTAAACTTAAGGCCACAAGTCAAACATGTGGTAGTAGATGGATGTGCCAAAGAAAATGAGTTAAGTCCAAAAGAGATGAAGACTAGCACGACCCATATTGATTTACACAACCTGTACTATGCGAAGTACGGAAGAGACTTGTGGGCATAATATTACACTGCCCACGCTCTGATAAGATGAAGACCTACACTCAAGTCTGTGACCTGAAAGCTTTTGTGCGGTAGCGCGCTCAGAAGACCAGTGGACGCACTCAAGTCCGCGCCCCACAAGATTTTGCACGGGTCACATGCTCAGAAGGCCAGGACACACTCTCCAATTTGCGACCCGCGTGCTTTTGCATGGGCCGCACGCTCAGAATGCTCGGGGCAGAACTCTAGTGTGCGGCCCGCGTGCTTTTTCGCTGGAATTGCTACGCATGATGTGCACTGTTGCACGGCCCGTGGTGACATGGCTGCTAGGATTTCCTAGTTTTTTGGCCTTTTCTAAGGCCTAGTTCCACTTACTATATAAGAAGCCTTTAGTCTCCTAGGGTTTCAGTTGTGTCATTATTATTATATCTAAGCGTAGGTAGGAAGAAGGAGGCTATCTCCTCTCTTTATTTATTTCTCTAGTTTTTGCCTTATGGCATTGAATCCAATGATTGCTTTGAATTCAATTTCTTAGATCTTTGCTTGTTCTTGTTTACTCGAGGATGAGTAAAGGTTTAAGTGTGGGGGATTTTTTGAGACATCAAATGCATGTATTTCCTATGACATTTAACATCTCTTTTATTATCTTTTGTGTGGTAGATTATTAGATTTAGGTAGTTTACATTAAAATGGGCTTAGATAACCATTTTTGGTTTTCATATCTAAATCTCTCATTTTGTAGCTTACTTTATATCTAATGGATTTTATGTCCCTACCAGCGTCTAGATCCGTTTTGTGATCTTTTACTTGTAGGCACTTTGGGCTGTTTAGAAGCCATTCACAAGAATGGTAGTAGATTGTAGAAGGCCATTTACAAGGATGGTAGTAAACTTAAGGCCACAAGTCAAACATGTGGTAGTAGATGGATGTGCCAAAGAAAAGGAGTTAAGTCCAAAAGAGATGAAGACTAGCACGACCCATATTGATTTACACAACCTGTACCATGCGAAGTACGAAAGAGACTTGTGGGCGCAATATTACATGGCCCGCGCTCTGGTAAGATGAATAATCTACACTCAAGTCTGTGACCTGAAAGCTTTTATGCGGTAGCGCGCTCAAAAGACCAGTGGACGCACTCAAGTCCGTGCCCCACAAGCTTTTGCACTGGCCACGTGCTCAGAAGGCCAAGACGCACTCTCCAATCCGTGACCCGCGTGCTTTTTCATGGGCCGCACGCTCAGAATGCTCTGGGAGGAACTCCAATGTGTGGCCCGCGTGCTTTTACGCTGGAATTGTCGCGAAGGATGTGCACTGTTGCACGGCCCGTGCTGACATGACTGCTTGGATTTCCTTTTTTTGAACTTTTCTAAGGCCCAATGCCACCTACTATATAAGAAGCCTTTAGTCTCCTAGGGTTTAAGTTGTGTCATTATTATTATATCTAAGCGTAGGTAGGAAGAAGAAGGCTATCTCCTCTCTTCATTTATTTCTCTAGTTTTTGCCTTATGGCACTGAATCCAATAATTGCTTTGAATTCAATTTCTCTAGAGTACCTTATTTATTGGTTTAAAATTTGTATTCATGACTTAATGTTGACTTTGTGAGACTCTTATATTACCCTATCTTTATGTACTATGAACATTTGTGCTTAATTTGCGATTTACATTCTTGTAATATTTATGCCATGTTATCATTCATGATGCATCCATAGATTCATGCGTAGTATAGTATCATGCTAGGATTAATTTCTAACTTGGGCGTTTTAGATTAGGGCTATTGTAGGCTCGAGAGTACCGGGAAATGAGTGCATTCGTGCTAACATGAGAATACCGACTCGATCGCTGAACTCTAATTCTATTTGGCTAGTTGTGTAAGTGATGTCATGTTAGGGGCGTTAGTCTATGCCTTACCCCGATAGATAAGCATGATAGTTTTTAGCGACTAGGGTTCGCTTGCAGCGGCTAGGGTCACGTCAACCCTAGAGTCATCAAAAGAGGCCAATTCTTTTGCCTCTCTAGGCCTATGGTTGATGTCTATAGTTGAGTGCCAGGAACGTATTGTCCTCTCTCTCTCAAATTTAATGCTTGCGACCTACGCAAGACTTCTTTCTTTAAGCTGGAGATCATTAGCATTAGAAGTGAGACCGATGGGGAATGAATTGCGGTATCAAAAAGGTTGATCGAAACACATTCCCTAATTACAAAGGCGGTGAGTTGGTTCTTGAAGTGGAGCCAAACCTTTGTGTGACAGACACCGGGAATTCATGGCTACATGCACTCTTTGTGACATAGGCATGAGATATGTTTATATGTCTTACATGTGATAGAATCTAGGATCAAAGTCATCAATTGGTCATGTTACACAAATATCCCCAAGACTAGTTAATTATAGTTTAATCTCTATGCTTTCATGCTCTATAGTTATTAGACATAACCCCTCCCCCAATTATATATCCTGACACACAATCAGAGTGATGCCCAATTGTGGGTTTTGTAGTTAACTCTCAAAGTCCAGTATCTCTATGGACGACCCCAGACTTGCCACTAGCTACACTATAGTGGTTAGTAGTGAGCACAAGAGCAAACACTTACAAATTTTATCTTTGAAACGTGCCAGTGGGTGCGGGTCAATTTCCAAATGTCTCTTTGCTCTGGTTGTTGAGACGTCTTAAGGTGCATTTCAACTATGATGAGAGTATGTTTTGAATGCTTTGAGGTTCTATATTTTTACTTTTATGATGTTTGTGTGCCCAAACTCTCTCCACAATAGTGTTTGGAGGATTATTTTTCGTCATAAGTTTCTCCAAACTCAGCTCTAATATACAAGGACTATGATCTAATTATACTCTAGGTAGATTAGTTATCTTTGATTTTGGGAACTTTTGTAACCATGACTTGTTGATAAAGGCTCTATCTAGTCTTTCATAAATTGCTTCCTTTCCTGAAGGGTTATTTGTCCAAGTAACCAAAGGCCAAAAGAGCTTAATTATGCAAGTCCATGTACCTCCAACATATCATGCAAGGCTATTGATTATGTTCAGCTTGCATATCCTTGAGTCCTCCTAGTTTATCTTTCTGCTAAAGGACTTGGTTGAAATCTCCAGCTGGTACTATGAGGTAATTCGAATCATACATTTTACTATTGATGTCATTCCAAATATGGACCCTTTATGCTGCTAAGGGGTGACTATAAACAAAATATTGGAACCACATTGAACCATCATGCCCTGAACATGTAGCTAAACAAAATGCTTACTACTACATGCTACTTCTAGATTTACATACGTTGTCCACATGATAGACAATCTCCCAACCAAATCCACTTACATCCACTCCAAAAAAAAAACCTTTTCTGCCAATAATCCATGTATTTATCATCTGTCCTAGATTCTATAAGGCAAAAAATGGGTGGATGATGTCTTTTGGTCAGTGAGTTTAGCATATGCCTAGTAGCGGTGTTTTTAATACTCCTACAATTCCATACAAGTGTATTCATGTCTGTTCGGGAGGCTGATTTGAGACAGCCTTTCCTGTACCCTCAAACCTTGTCTTGCTTTTTGGATGCCTCTGTACATAATGGTCAGTTTGGCTGTCACTTCTATGTGAAGCTTCATTTTAGACAATGTTACCGATTCCTTATTCCAATCCACAATTAGAATTGTGTAAATGGACTCTTAACTCTTCCATTTCTTCCCTTGTTAATTTTTTTATTCAAATCAGAAACCCTCATTTTTACTATATATTAAGGGACATTGATCTTTTCCTTTTTTAGTTACGTGAAGTATTTGATTGAGTTCCCCTTCTTTTGTGGAACTATCCTTATAGAGATATTATCTACTATCTTGTATTTAGGAGTGTTATGTGTTTAAAATTATACATTTGAGAGGTACGACGATAACCTCCAAAATATTGGTGCTCTGCTGCCAAAGAAGAGGCGTAACTTGTTAAATGTTTAGCATGGTTTTTGTTTATCTTTGTGTTTCTTTGTATTGTTTGGTAAGACGTATTGCTCGAGTTATTTGTATATGGTACGTACCCGTTCCCCGAGCCAAGAACCCTTGTACTACGATCCCAAATTTTTAGATAGCCTTTGTAGATTGAGAAGGAAACCGTAGAATCCATTCTACACACACCCCATCCCGAACAAACATCTCTCACAATGGCTAACGATAACCAAAACTTGAGAGACTTTATAGCACCAAACCTTTAACAAAAACTTCTGTATATCATCTTTCTAACCTTAGATATATCACCTTCCCAAAAACGTTTGTTCTAATTTTTTTTATTTTACTAGGTTCTTCGGATATATGACACATTTTTATATCTTGTCATGCAAAAAATTGTTGAAAAGTTTGGTTGGTATAGACTGGCTAACCGCGCTTGATCATTAATCAATAACCACCGGTCTATGGTCCAATCAATAGTGAACAACCTGGTTGTGGGTCCTACATCCCTGCAAAAATGGTGAACATTTTGTAAAAAATGATTAGACCGATATCTATAAATAAAAATTTTTGCAAACCAAATTAATTGGTAAAAAGTCTAAAAAATACCAGTTTCAAAAGGGACACATTCAACTTTCTTGGAAGGTCTCAGCCCTGTTGATAAAACTTCTTTGACTCCAAAATTGAGTCACACTCATATAATAATAAAAATTTATAATATGGAGAAGAGAAAATTACTTGGATGACCCTTGAACTATCACGATCCTTAACCTTACAACTTACAACTGACTTGTATGGCCTTTCAACTTAAAAAACTGCAAATGACTTGTTTGGCCTTTCAACTTTCAAAATTGCTGAACTGTAGCTATTCTAACATGGTCAGCGTGTTAACTCTAAAGTTTCTTCCATTAATTGAGGGTAAAAATTACTTTTCATATTTTTATTTACAAAACCAACCATGTGCTTCTTTTTCTAATTACAACCCAGCCCCTGTTTTATTTTAATTACAACCCAACCCCTCCTCAATTTTAATTTAATTACAACCCAACCATGCCGTCAAATCTCATTCTCTCCTCCATGCCTCCCTCTCCCCCCGCTCACGTGCCCCTGCCCTCCGCCTTCCCACCTTCCGGACCCACCCAACCATAACCACCACCCGCTACTAGAACTCAACGAGAGTGATGTCGTTTGGTCCTCCACCACCACCTTTGACCACTCCTCCAACATTGACTCCTACTCCCTGCCTTCCTCCATCGCCGCCATCTCCCCCACCACAACCACCGAACCCATCTTAGTCATGACCTCTCCGAGAACCCCCCCTCCCGCCGCTCATGCGCCGCAAGTCCTCCCTCTTCGCTTCGCGAATGGTTTCTTCGGGAATGAGATCTTACAGCTCCCTATCCAGCCCTAAACACTTTTTTTTTAACTCGAAATGTGTTTTTAGTTTCCAGCTGCAAACGGAGCACACGCAGGGCTTGAAGGGTACGAGGATGCCCTTCTCCTCTATGACGTCATGCTGATGCATTTTCCGCCGCTCCTGGACCACCCACCAGGGGAGGTGGATGAAGGGGTGTCGGTTGGCGTAGGCGGAGATCTTAACCACCTCGCCGAAGTGTTGCACCACCTTTTTTAGCACCATGGCCCCATCGTACGGAGGCTTGTTATTGAGGTCCCACAAGATGATATGAATTAGAAAATGTCATTTATTATATTTTTATTCGTTTAGTATTTTTAGGAGCTAACACTATACTCTTTTTCCCATTGGGTTTCTTAATTAGGTAGTGTGCTCATATTTGGAATTATTTTTAAAAATGTAATTTAGGAGTTTTGATTTGATTAGAATTAGATTTGGTAGGTTTAGATAAGATAGATTCATTTAAGAATTCATCCAATATTTGGCTTGACTTACTTAGATGAATACGGTAATTATTTATATTTATTGTAGGAATTTTAGTTAGATATGGTTTTAGCTTCCTAAATCTACCATAATTCTTATCAATTTATATTTGTACTGGCTGAATTTTACCCTAAAAATAAAGGGGTTTGGCCGAGATATTAAAAACTTTTATACAACTTTTATCAATCATATATTCAGAATTTTGAGTCATTCTCATTATTTTTATTGTCTCTTAACCCTGCTGGAGTTAAGTTTCAATCTCCTTTGTAAGCTAAACATGCGGGCTATTTAGTTTATAGAGAAATCTTGTGATATAAACCTGCGGGCTATTTAGAGAGCAAGTCGAAGTTGGGTGTACCCTGCGGGCTAGACGCTGCAATTTCGTGCATTTATTCTAGGTTTGGCCAAAACCCTAGTATAAGCAAAGATCCAATTTTCACAATCCAGAGTTTTCGCAAGGAGATTCATATCAGGTTTAGTGTGGTGGTGGTGTCAACCGGGGATATTGAAGTCATTTTGACTAACATAAACCCAAGTTGTCCAAAAATAACATACTAACCTCAACCATCATATTATAGAAATTGTTTTCTTTTTGTGGTTTGGTGTGGTGGTGGTGTCAAATGGGGATATTGAAGACATTTTGACTAAATTAAACCCAAGTTGTCTAAAATCAACATACTAATATTATAATATGTTATTGAATTTAATTATTTACTATATATAATCAATCATAACTTGTTAAAATATATAACTTCTAAAGATATATTTAAAACTATAAATATCCAACTGTAATATATGTATATATATAGAATTATGTTCATGTGAGACAGCCTAGTTTATGTGGGACATAATCTCCACCATTCAAATAATCTGATCCAATGGTGTAACTATTTAACTCTCTGTTCTTCTTGTTCTCCTGCCTCTTTAGTCAATCCCTTCATCCGTCATTAATTGCCCAACTCCAATGTTAACACTTCCTCCATCGCTAACCCCTTCATCTCCTTCCTCTCCTTCACCTTCTTCGCCTTTAACTGCTCTGTGCTCTCCTCCACTGGTAGCCGCATTCCTCTATCGACATCTACATTCCTCCACAGGTAACCGCATTCTTCCACCTTCCTACGTCGGTAACCCCTTATACTCCCTCATCTCCTCTACCACTAGTAGTTGTCCAACGCTAACCGCCCTTCAATCTCGAGGTAATCTTTCCGCTTTTCTAGTTTTTAAAGGATTTTTTTCGTTCAATAGCAAATATAACCAATATATCTGCAAAGGTACTACTTATTTCATATCATTTTTATTCACCTGATTGCTAGGCTTCTTATAAAAGGATTTAAATAAAGGAAGGATTGAGTTTTCGCTTGGGCAGTATTGATGTTGCAGGGGAGGTAACAACTTCTTGCTGTGAAACATCATATATTCGCTCAAAATGTGGAATATTTTGGGGAGCTAAACTAGCAGAGAACAATTTGTTATTGCTTGTTTATAGTCCCACCCTAGCATTTTATAATTTGCATTGTAATGACACATTCTCTTATTTGTTGATAAATTGGATACGAAATGGCGTTGAAAGGATGAAATAGAAATGACCCGTGAATTTGATGTATACTATCCTTTCTTATATGGGTTATAAATAAATGTCAAATTTTATATGTATATATTTTAGAAATTGATAGTAATGAAAGGTTTTTATTTATTCTAGTTTTGAGATTGTTGTTCTCTAGTTTTGATGTTATGTGGATTGGTGTTAATTTTGATGTGGAGGTTTGTCCACCATAAAACAGATGGTATTGTTAGCAACTATACTTGTAATTGTAAAGTATGGAGTATATGTAGAGGAAGGGAGTTATAGGAGAAACAAGGTAAGATAAAATGTTGAATGGTGGAGAATTGAAGCAAACAAAATCTGAGACAGAATGGTGTCTGGAAAAGAAGGGATAATGCAACAATTTTAGGATCGGTAGCATATTTTCTGTTCATTGTATACAGTGTACTTGAAATTCAGGCATTAGTCAACCAAGAATTTGAGGCAATTTTCAGTGTATGCGATAAGGATGTGTCTTTTGTTTTTTTTGCAGTTCATAATGGTTGCAATGATAGTATAAGCAATTTCCAGTATACACAACTATGATGTTGATTCTTCCGAAGGGACAATGGAAGTTTGCCAAAGGAGTCAAAGGTAACGACGACCTGAACGTTGATAATGCTTTGAAAATAGAGGTAACCTAGCTTTTTCACTACAAGCTTCTAAATTTCTGAGTTCAATCATATTTGTGTATGTTTATGTTAAATTATATGCAGTGACATGTGAAAATTGCTTGTAGTAGCTGAATATGTTGAAACTACAAGAATTGGAAGATCTGCATTATCACCCAAAATAACCCGACAATTTCGAATCTCTAAAGTATAACATCAGTTGTTGTTTTCATGCACTTCGAGTCTAGAGTATCATTAGATGTTGCCATTCTAAGTTTTGGGAAACTGGGTATATTTTTTAAAATTTTGGTTGCAGCCTTTTGTGGTGGACGAGTACTTCAATACTTGCAATCTCAAACTTTTCATTCGGATGGTTGTGTACAGAACAGAATGTACATCAGATGATGGAAGGAAGAGACGTATACCATGTGGTGGCAAAGCCTGGAATGGATCAAGCCTTTGTGTTTGGAGTTATTGAAGTTCTTGAATATATTTATGATGGTTCCACCATGCGCTAAACAACAGCAACAAATACAGTCCCTAGGAATGTATTACCTTTTTAATTATTTCAAGCTACTCCTATGTAAATCAATTTTAGTGCTTTATTATGTTTTGCATGCAAGTAACAACTCGTAGGTGTTTAAATTTCAACTTGTGGGTGTTTCAAGTACAATTGATAAGTAATTCAAGTGTAATTTATAGGTACTTACCCTATAATTTGGTGGAGCTACGAAAATAACTTTGAATAGATGTAACTATAAAATGCTTGAATAGCAACTCTTGGGTGCTTTAACTACAACTTATAAGTGTTTCAAGTATAGCTTGTAGGTGCTCACTTTACAACTTAGAGGTGCTAAGAAAAAAACTTAGAATAAAAGCTATAGGATGGTTAAATAGCAACTTGTGGGTGCTTCAACTACAACTTATAAGTGTTTTATGCATACTCGTAGATGCTCACTTTATAATTAGGAAGATCTAAAAAATAACTTGGAATAGATGTAATTATAAAGTTCTTGAATTGCAACTCATGGGTGATTTAATTACAACTTATAAGTGCTTCAAGTATAGCTTGTAAGTGCTCACTTTATAACTTGGAGGAGCTATGAAAACAATTTGGAATAAATCTAACTATAGGGTGCTTAAATAGCAACTTGTGAGTGCTTCAACTACAACTTATAAGTGCTTCTAATATAGCTTGTAAGTACTCACTTTATAATTTGGAGGAGCTACGTAAACAACTTGGAATAAATGTAACCTTAAGGTGATTAAATAGAAACTTGTGTGTGCTTCAAATACAATTCATAAGTGCTTTAAGTGTAATCTATAGATACTTACTTTATAACATGGAGGACCTACGAAAACAACTTGGAAAATATATAATTTCAGTCAAGCTCAAATTACAACTCTTAAGTGTTTCAACTATTATTTAAAAGTGTTTCAAGTGTAGCATGTATGTGCTTCCTTTTATAAATTGGACATGAAACTACTTCAAAGGAATACAATTTCAAGGTACGTACTCAAATAATAATTCATTGCTTAAACAAGTGCTTATAAGTGCTTCAAGTGTAACAGTAGTACTTTACGAAAACAACTTAGTGCTTAGAGTATAGTTCGTAGGTGCTTTAATCGTCGCTTGTTAGTGCTTCAAGTGTAATTTGTAGGTTGTTATTTTATAATTTATGCAAGCTATGAGAATATTTTGGTGTTTAGAGTTCAACTCGTAAGTGTTTCAATAAATGCTCATAAGTGTTTCAAGTTCATCGCCTACTGCTTTGTTTTCAGATTGATTCTTTGAATAATGAGTCAACGTGTTGCAGAGAGGATTTTTCGAATATTGTTGGAATGGGTTTAGATTAGAGAGGATTTTTTATTTCTTTATTGTTAAATCAAAGTGAGAGTTCCAATTTGGGACTGAAGGGAGTAAAATTTAAAGGTGGGCTTTAGCGCAATAGTTGAGAGTTGTTGCCGCCTTGCATGTTGCGGGTTTGTCTGGCATGTTTTAGCATCTCAAAATTAAATTAGAGCCACTAGATTATACAGTACGGAGTATGATTCAACGGTTTAAGATGATTGTCTCACATAAATGTCAGTCTCACCTAAATAATTCGACGGCTGTGATTTATTGATAAATAACTTATATTTTGCGGATCCAAAACGGGTCATAAGACAAATGCCGGGTCATGTTTCTCGAGAAAAACACTCCGCTCCATCATTCTTATCCTTTCTCCTACTCCATGAAAATACCTGCAGTTGTCGTACCGACTTCATCCACGCAACGAATTGACCGTAAAGTCGAGCCCAAAATGAAACCTTGATAATTCTGAAAACGACCACCCACGTGAGACCAAAATTGCAATAATCACATTCTGACCGATAAATTCCCAAATTCGGAAACCGTTCTCCAGTCGCTCAACATCTTCGCCAATACTCACCGGTAATGCAGTCCTGACAGACAAATTGTACAGAGGGGAGAATTAGCGGTCAAGTTAAAATGAACTTAGGCTGAGTTCGGTTTGAATAAGTGGTGGCGGGCACCGTCATTTTGTTACTGACAAAGATTGGCTCAACAAATGGAACTCACCATTGCCAATTGCCATAGCTATCAGAGTGAGTTATGTGTGCATGGTCAATGACTAAATTCCAGCAATATTCTAGACTGGGGTTCATTCCATTCATCTTATCCAAATAGGGGTCCATTTGAAATTCTTTAAAAGCACGGGGCTAATAATGTTGGGAGGCTCAAATACTATGGAGAATTTAGTTTGGGTTTACTCGGATGCCACTGACTTTTTAAAAAAAAATGGAGTTTTTGTTTGATACAATTAATAATGAATAAACACACTGCTATAATTTTGAAGTGTATGCAAAATGTTTATGTAGCCAATTATTTTCAACTTAGTTAACCATTTTTATGGTTATTTGTAAATAGATAAAAGAAACATCTATCAATTAGATTTGAAACACTTGCAATTTATTGTTGAAGCACCTACGAGTTGTACTCTAAACACCAAGTTGTTTTGTAGCATGCACAAGATATACAAGAAGTACATATAGGTTACATTTGAAGCACTTAACAACAATGGTTAAAAACACCTACAATTTGTACTCTAAGCACCAACTTGTTTTCGTAGTACGCACAAGTTATGAAAGAAGTACCTATATGTTACATTTGAAGCACGTACAATCTATGGTTGAAGCACCTACCAGTTGCATTCTAAGCACCAAGTTGTGTTTGTAGTACGCACAAGTTATAAAATAAGTACCTACATGTTAAATTTGAAGCACTTACAAGCAATGTTTAAAGCACTTATGAGTTGTATTATAAGCACCAATTGATTTCGTAGCTCACACAATTAATAAAATAAGCACATTAGGGTTACATTTGAAGCACTTACAAGCAATGTTTGAACAACCTATGAGTGTACTCTAAGTATCAATTATTTTCTTAGGACGTTCAAGTTATAGAATAATCACCTATAGATTACATTTGAAGCACTTACAAGCTATGGTTATAGCACCCACAAGTTGTACTATAAACACCAAATTATTTTTGTAGCGCACATAAAAATAGATTTATTATTTTATTGTTAATTTATTCTAACTTATATTACTAGTTCTTACCTAAGTGACAGTGTAGTTAATGGAAGACTCCTTTGAATAGTCAAAAAAAATCCATCACATGCGGCCTACCACCTCCACAACCACAACCGGTGACACCATCGGCAGATTGGTGAAAGAAGCACCATCTATCTTCAGCCGTAAATACTAGAAAGACACAAACCTGGCACAAAAGGAGACAATACACATTAACCTTCCAATCACAGGGAAATTACTGGTTCGGTCACTTTTAATAAAAAGAATGATATGAATCTCCTTACGAAGACTCTGGGTTGTGGAAAATCGGATCTTTATTTATTTGAGGATCTCGCCTAACTCAAATAAATGCACGAATCGCAGCGTCTAGCCCGCAGGGTACACT
>JAULKM010043405.1:0-13057 GCA_032355605.1 Rubia tinctorum
GTTTCTGTTGTAAATGAGTTTTAGCATTTACAACGGGAATATTACTGGTTGTAAATAAGGTATTACAACAGTAATATTACCAGTTGTAAATAACCTATTACAACGGTTTCTGTTGTAAATGAGTTTTAGCATTTACAACGGGAATATTACTGGTTGTAAATAAGGTATTACAACAGTAATATACACTATTACAACAGTCTTTTTTGTTGCAAATGAGTTTTTACAACGACATTTGACTTTGTAAAGATGCAACCATTCTACAATGTTAAATTTTGTTGTAAAAACACTTTTACAATGATAAAACGTTTGTTGTGAATAAATTTATCATCTAATTAACTAATGATTCAAATATATAAACTAACAACAAAACATATCATTAAATGTTTTAAGCAATCCAATCCAATCCAATCCAAATCATTGTATTAGTACATAGTTTAATCAATCCAATCCAATTCATATCATTGTATTACATAGTTTAAGAAATCCAATCCAAATCCTTGTATTGCATAGAAACCTACTACTGCTAGAAATATGATAGAAACTGGGCTTTGACTGGTGAAGAGCTGATGCAATATTTCTCCAAAATATACGGTACAAGATTTTGGATCCTCCGTCGAGCTATGTGCCAAGAAGATGCTTGCCACACTAGTATGCATATGTATAGTATACCTGCACAAAAACATGGATTATAGTCAATCATAGTAACTGATGCAACAAACACCAATATGTGTAGTATACCTGCACAAAAACATGGATTATAGTCAATCACAGTAACTGATACAACAATACAGATAAAATACACATTGGCGAGTTGAACATTCGAGACTAATTAATAGCAAATTCCATAGTTCATGCATTTCAAACAACACATACATCATCTCATCAATCATCAACACTTAATGAAAAATACCAAGTCACAACTCCAATTACCTTCCAAGAAAAATCTTGGGAAATGTCATTCCTAATCATCTCCTTCAATGCGGACGTACCATACGCAGCAAGTGCCCGTCTCACGCCAGCTACAATCTTCATCACATCTGTTGGATTAATTGCATCACACTACATGTTTACAAACACACTATTACATTACTTCTCTTACCAGAAAAAAACAGATAACTATCTATCAAGAGTTTCTTACTTCAACACTGAATTCTCCCATGTGGAACCCCCTCTTTAACAGTGTCAACAAGTCTACTAGTCGATGCGCATATTGGTATACGGTGGATTTTAACAAGAAAATGTTAATAAGTTTGCAATATAGAATTGAAACGTATAATTAAGCAAGAATTCATATAATTCCATAGCGCATGGCGTGCAATTGGATGAGGCCACAAGGCTCGAATCTATTGGGGACTAGTATGTAATCAGCACTAGCAGTGATCATGTGAGCCAGCAGTACATTGAACTTGGCCACCGTTCTTGCTTTTTCAGGATACAACACCTCAAGCTCTTCAATCTCTTTCTCAAACTTCTTCTTCCTAGTCCCCTAATTATCCAAATCATAAAATTATCAGTTGTTATCCATTCTAACAGTTGAATTGATGCATGAGTAGCACTTACAAGGATTAGTATCTGAACATTCATGTCAATGAACTTGGGAATGACAGCCGTTACAATATCTGATCCCTTTTGCTCCTCCAGCCTGCCAATGAAGCCAATCAGATGAATGTCTTTGTCAACCGGTAATCCAACAGCTGCTTGAAGAGCTTCCTTCAGGAGGGGTTTCGTAGATGTAACCTTAGGACCAAACATACCATTAGAAAGTAAATTAGACAAGAACTCGAACAAAGTTCAAGATTAGTTTATAATAGAAGACATCAGCCAAATGAGAATGAGTTACAGTTGTGATGTCATAATTGATGCCACAAAGGTACTTATCAGTAGCCAGATTCCACTCTTGGGTGTCTATGCCATTAGTGATGCCATTTATGCCAGGAACGCGGAGGATCCCAGTTAACACCTCAACATAGTATGGACTTACAGTTACCACCTTATCTGACTCCAAGATCCCAGCGAATCCGTGGTGTTCAACTCGATAAGGCCAAGAAGAACCTTTTTTCATCTACAAAATAGATTTTATTATCATGTTAACCAAGGTTTTTCTTTTTTCAGAAAAAAAGGTTTACTGTCATCTGAAACAAATACATCAATATACTTTTTGAAAGTCTATTTCAGATTTTTGCTCCTTCAGTACAGAAAAACATGCTTTGGATTTACATAAAGCAATCGCAAACATATGTGTAAATATAGGAGCAAAAAATCTCAGCCTTATATTCCAACAATCCTATGGCTGCTATAAGATCCACAACTTCATCATTCATAAACAAGGCTTACATGTTTATTTGGACAAAAGACGGATAAGTGGAACCATATTATAGTGAAAAACATAGGTTAGTTAAAAGTTATAAATGCTTCAGACATGGAAACTTCAAATAATCAATTGAATATATAGGAGATGAAAGTGGAAAGCAAACACAAGATGCATGTTAGGATCCAAATCAACACAATGCAAGTTTATTACAATGAATGAACATATCAGTAACGAGATCAAGTTTCGGATGATATGTATACTCAAAGTTCTCCCGAAAGAAAGTAGAGAAATCAATGCTACTATCCGTACAAATGGAAATACCAAACTCATAGAGCAATTGATTCAGAAAAGTAAAAAAAAAAGTCCCATTGTTGTGATAAAAATAGTAAGCAAACAGAAGATATAGAGAACCAGACTTACACTTTTAAATGAGACAATGGTAACATATATCCAACAGTATGCAAATTCAGTGCACAGACTGCAAGTTCAGGTAAAAACATAAACCAATGCAAACAGTGTTTACATGCATAATATCGGTTGTAAAAGGGCAAAACAAAAAATCGAGAGAGAGAGCGATAGGGAAATCAGTGAAAGGACTGAAAAGTTCCTATTTGAAAGAAAAAGAACCCCACTTGCAGTCGCATATCCAAAAGTCTCCGCCTTCTTTGCACACGAAAGGTGTCTCCACCAAAGTTGTCTCCATTCCCATTTGACTGCATGAGAAGGTATATTACAGGTCAAATGAACGTAACATAAACACAAAATACATTAAGTACAAACCAATTTGTACTAAAAAAATTGATTTAGGATTTGTGCCAAAGATTAACATCAGAAATAAAAGATTAAAATAAATATTACTAAGCAAATCTGCAGGCCCTGCAAATAAAAATACACAAAATTAATCAGAATTAATCAACTCGCCACCCACACTAGTTGAAATGAAAATTTTGGCCTATGGGAGGTATGATGGCATTATGAGAGGTTGTATAGGATCTAAACTCTGATAAGTTCAATCAGCGATTTTTGGAAGTGGATACAAACTGTCTAAGTCATAGTCGTTCAAATCCCCACAAGCCAAAAAAAGGGATGTAAACCTTGTTCGGCCCTTCCAACCATCCGCTGCTACAGTCTGCATTATGACAGGAATCTATTAAGGAAACAAGCCATTATGGAAACCTTAATTACGAATGTATCACGTGATAGACAAATTCAACATATTCTTTTGAGAATTCATCAGCAATTACCTAGATCATCCACACCGAATGGACTTCTAACTTTTTCAAGGAGACGGTGCATATCCTTCTCATTAAACCCTTCTGGAGGGGAATAGTTCTCACAATCCGCAAATGCCTCTACATGTTAAAATCAAATTACACAGTTCAGCGGTAACGAACTGAATTGTTTTGACATAGCATCTAGATTTTAGTTAATGG
The DNA here is from genome assembly GCA_032355605.1 of Rubia tinctorum. Lineage (NCBI taxonomy): Eukaryota > Viridiplantae > Streptophyta > Magnoliopsida > Gentianales > Rubiaceae > Rubia > Rubia tinctorum. The sequence goes on from JAULKM010043405.1 coordinate 3,745, forward strand.
TATCTGATATCCATATCGATTAAATATATGCCTAAAATGATACATTCAGCACCACATACAAGAGTTAAGCAGCTTGATATCTACAATAGCACACGTTGATTTCGCAAATCAAAGCAAGACTAAACATACTTTGGAATTACCGATGCTTGAGTTACGACTGCTTTTTGGTTTTGCAAAAGTTACTTCTGTGCAAAATAGATTTAACTGGAAGTAAAGCAGACTCGTATCCTTTCCTGAAATATCTTCGCAATAAACTTCACACCTACTTTCAGCATGTGTGTGACTATTGTGAGGCTCTGCAAAAAAAGTGTTACTTATGTTACAGGTATGAGTTTACAAGTTCTTACGAATATCATCGGACAATAAGATTAGAAATGCGATCACTTAACCAAAATAAACTTGTATGCTTAGTAAGTATTGATGTTATAAGATATATACTAACTACGAGTTTGAGTTGAGACTGCACAAATTCGTCCATGTCATGAATCCCAATAACTGTTTAGACACAGAAACAGAACGCTCAAACAAATTAAATATAAAAAGGAAATGCCAGTAGTAGAAAATAAACATTAGCGAGTAATTATAATGAAGAAATATTAAGGACAAGTTATTGATTGAATTCAATGAATCTATGCACTTGGCGAAATCGAAGCGGTAAAGGTATCCGTCTTTCGCTAGCTTGTAGAATTTGTTCAGAACATCGCTCCACGCGTTAACGTCCTTAGATTTGTTGCTTTCGCTCTTAGAACTTTTGAATTTGACTCCCCGAAGCACATCCGACCAGCTGAGCATGCTGCTTACACATTGCACAAGCAGCTAACGCCAACTCTAAGCTGGCGTCGGAGCGCGTCGGAGCTCGTCGAAGCCACGGTGAGGTTTTTGCTTGACGCATGGTCATGGCTCTCAGAGAACTGCCGCAGCTCAGCCTTGAGCTCTTGCGAGAGCGTCTACGCCTCCGCCTTGAGCGCTTGAGAAAACTGCCGGAGCTGATTCAAAGAGCTCCGCTTCATCGTCGCTACCTCGAAGTGCTCGACAGCGTCTCCACTCCGATCCTCAGCGCCACCAACATAAAACTCAAGCAGCGAAAGTGGCGGGTGGAGAGGGACAGTTGGGTGGTATCTGAATTTGGGATGGGTTTTGATTTGAGGCAACTGATAGTGATCTTTGTATTTTTCAGAAATGTCCCTCTACTTTTGGGGACTTTATAAAAAAGCACCAAAAAATAATATTAGTACTTTTACCCAGAAATCAAAGAAATGGGGGTTTGCCAGGTATTTCGTCTAACCTTCTAATTATTTTATTTTACAGCAGGCCCATTACTTATTACAAGAAAGAATTAGATTAATTGTAATTATTTGTGGGTTCTTACTACCATATTTGATTTTTGGTTGTAAGTACCTATTTTCTACAACCACTATTATTCCCCTTGTATAATTTTTGTTGTAAAAGGAGGGATTTTGTTGTAGTGTAATCTCTTGAAAAGTGGAAATTCAATGCAGCATTGATTATCATAATTAATGCAACCTTAATGGATGGAAGAAAAGAAAAGGAGACTACTATTATAAGAGCAAGTCCAACAGATTCTCTATAATAGAAACTTTCATTGTTTTTAGAGAATTTAGACAAGTTTTTGCTCCAACAAATCCTCCATATGGTTCTCCAAAATGGAGATTTTGATGAAATTGAAATTTGGTTCTCCATAATGGCAGAGAGAGAAAATGAAATTTGGAGAATGTCGTCATTAATGCTATCATTCATTTAATAGCTTAATTAATATAAATTTTTCCTACATTGTGAGAGATTATAAATTTAAACTTTTTAACTTCCCACATCCTACTAAAAATGTCTTATTTTTTACGATTTTCAATGCACATATTTGATCATTAATATTTTATATTTCATAAAATAAAATATAATATAATAATAATTAATAATTAATAATATACTTTATAAAAAATCTAGCAAAATTACGCATAATAATATAATTCATTGATATATCAATGAGATTTGAGTCAAAGTTAAGAAATTTTACCCTCAGAAAATACATGTGGTATTTGAAAAAGTTTGGAGGAAGTAATAATCAAATCTCATTAGACTAAACATTAGACTAACAAATAGAATTACCTTTCATTCTTTATTCCTCTTAATTTCCCTTGAGTGAAATTTTAGTTTTCTTATCACTATGGTATAATCAAAATTTTATTGATAATAGCATGAATATTGTATTGAAGAATTAATTTTGGGATATTTACATTTGTAACTCTAACTTTAGACTGAAAGTGTCAATATAACCCTGCAATATCAGAACGTGCTAAAATAACCCTGAGTTCTTCTTGTATGTGCCAATCTAACCCTAACTTTGGGCACATTTGTCCCGATATACCCAAAATCTCTCTTTCCGGCGTTGACCCTCTAAATTTTGACAAAGAGGAAAAACTGAAATGACTAAAATACCATTGGCCTTAAATATGAAATTCTTATCCCAGAAATACCCCTCCCTTCTTGGACCTAATTATGTTGACCTCACTTTTCTCCTCCACCCCGCTCCGCCTGCTTCATTTCTTCCTCCGTCGTGTTCTGTCACCGCCAGTATATTCTCACCACCACACAACCACCCCCACAACCCTCGATTCACCACTCCCACCATCGAGCAACCACCAGCTCCCTCCTGCCCACCACCACTTCCACCTCACCCCAGCCCGCCACCAGCTAGCCCACCACCAGCTAGCCCACCACCACCCCAATCAAGCCCGCAACTACCCCACCCCGTCACCAGCTAGTCCAACACCACCCCAATCAAACCCAAAACCACCTTACCTGTCACCAGCTACCTCGATGCCGCTCTCCCACTTTTTTCACCATAAACTACCGCCCTACCCGCCACCTGACCTACCCCATCACTTCGGCCACTGAAGGCCCGCTTATCGAGGAATTCAAAGGGTCCGATTGTGGTGCTAAATGTTATTTCTCCTTGAGCTCCACTGGTGGCAGCGAGGCGAACTCCTCCAGCCCGCACGATTCCAACACGGCCCAACAGTCACTCGGAGGTGAGACCCTAAGTCGCCAAGCCGTGACATCTCCACCACCACTCGAGCTGAGCAACGCCGGCATTCATCAGCCTCCGCCCCCGCGATGCCACCGAACCTCTAGCTCCGGCCAATCTCGGCAGCACCGCTGCAACAGCTACTACTGGCCTTGGCCTCGTCCTTGACCAGAAACAAGTTTTTTGATTTACCACTGCTAATTCACGGGGAATGAACATGAGGTTTTTGATGAAAAACCCAAAGTGAAAATGGCGACGGCAAGGCCGAGGTGAAAACGACGACGACAAGATGAGCTTCCGACTGTGGCAACGATCGTTGGGGAAGAAGGATGGTCCTTAAATTATGTGCATCTAAGGGAAGAAGAAGACGGGTTTGAGCGGGAGTCCCGTAAACGCCGACGGCAAGGCCACGACAAAAGCGGCGACGATGAGAGGAGTTTCCGACGGTGGCAACAATCGGTGGTGAAGAAAGACGGTTCTTGGGTTTTGTGCGTTCAAAGGAAGGAGAAGATGGGTTGAGCGAGAATGGGAACAGGCCAAAAGAAAAAGAGAATTGAAGAAAAGAGGAGAAATAGGCTAAGGGAAAATCGGTCATTTTGTGTTTTTTGTTTTTTTTCATTTAAAAAAAGGAAAATAGGTATCTTCAAGAAAATCCAACAATCTGACTATTGACTAAAAGGTCAACACGGTCAAAGGTTATATTGACACTTTTTGAGATTGCATGGTTATATTGGCACTTTAAACCTAAAGTCATGGTTATTTTAGCACTTAACACATTATTTTTTTACTACTATATTTATTTTTTAACACTAAATTTTTGTTGAATAAACACATAGACCCATTGAAACATCCTTTTTTCTAGCCTTTTAATTATACATTTGATTAATCATTTTTAATTTTTTATGGTATTTAAAACTTATGTTCTCAAATAATAATTAACATGAATCACGGCATGAATATGATATTGAGAAATTAGTTATAGTCTTCTTTATTCACTCAAAGTAAAATATCAAAAGATATATGTTTCAAAATTCAACTTCTTTAAAAAAAATTGAAGGTTGCTTTGTTTTCATATAACGTACTAAAAACTTTGCAATAGTCTAATCTAATTAGTTTTATGAATTTAATATTTAATATTTTAAATTTATTAAAATAAATAAATGCTTTAAAGATATTTAATTATCTTTAAAAATGAAGCAATGAAATTAGCCATTTTTTCTAACTTTTTTTTCATGTATATTGTATATCTCTGTAGAGTGATTTAAACTAAGAGTTTGATTTAAATTATAAACGAAATTATTTTTGTGCAATAAATGTCAAAATCTGCAAAATAGGGAGTTTGTTGGAGCTGAAGTAAAAAAAAAATATAGAGAATAGAATTTTGAATCTCCATTTTAAAGAAATATTTAGAGAACCTGTTGGACTTGCTCTAAGAATCCCACATTGAAAAAGTAGAAGAATAAAGAGGGGAGTGCAAGTATAAATTAAGAATCCAAATGACATCAAAGGTAAACGAGTCAAGCAACTTGAAATATCTCGAGCTCGAACTCGCCTCAAGCTTGATTGGGTCTATAAAATATTGGCTCGAGGTTGATTTCAAGTAAAATTAATTTGGCTCGATTGGACTTGTGTTAGACCTCGAACCGAGCCATGGTTAAATATATTATATATATGTACAATATATTATATTTTAAAAATACACATTAATTGAATATACATTATGTTGCTCGATAAGTTCCACGAGTTTAACAAACATTATTAGTTTAACTCGAGTTCGAGTTTAACAAACATTATTAGTTTAACTCGAGTTCGAGTTCGAATACTATGCAATCTTGGCTCGAGCTCCATTACAATTCGGAAGGTGCTTTTCTATGGTGTCTCCAAGTCCTATGATCTTTCCAAATGGAAGTCAACGTCATTATTTGTTGTTTTTGGGTTATAACTTTTGGAGTCTGCGCTCACGACCCCTACCCAATCTAAATATTTCTTTTATCGGCATATGTTTTTTAAAACTAATTGTAATTTTATTATTTTAGTGATTCGTATTGTAAATTTATAAAATTATTATAAAAAAGATATAATATTTATATTAAAATATATATTATTTAATTTCAAAGTTGCAGTGTTTAGAAAAAGTACAACAATTATAATAATATCAATTTTTATAAAATAAATTTTGTTTAATCTTTCAAACATTCAGTAACTTATGAAAGAGTAGTTCTACTACAGGTGATCTCTCCTTAAATTATGAACATTTCATTGCAATTTTCAACTTATACGCAACACTTATTAAAAAGTACATAAAATTAATCCTATTTTTAAATTAATAATAATGATCGCTGCACAATGGGACCATGATCTTGCAAAACCTGAGTTAGAGTAAAATAGTTGTGTTAGAGAAGAATAGTTTAGGTGAGGTTCGAACCGATCGAGTAACCGCATGATCAGTTCCCTTCTATTCTTGGACCAATTTCTAATGAATTATAAATTACAGTACTGTTTAAAATATATTCTCTGCAGTAATTTTATCAAACCAGAATAATTGAACAAGTGAACAGTAACACAGAATGTAAGGGTTTGTTTTGAGCATTATTAATTCTAATAAATATACTGCATGCAGTAACTAAAGAGCAGGTAGTGGACGTTATTCGAGGGTCTGCATGTGTGCCATTATTCTCCTTGTGTTGAGGAAGGATTTGAGGTCAGCGAATATTTTGGTTGACATTTCTTATTTGCATGTTCCTCGTGGGCACTTCAACAGTGCATTGGGTATTAGTAACAGTATCACCGCAATATGCTTCCTTCCCGGGGGGAATCAGGTGCGAAATTGTGCGAGCCTTTTGGTAGTTGAAAACAAAATTAGAAAGAAAAAAAGCAGTTAAAAGAGGGATTTTTTCTACAAAAATTAACAGAAAAATTTATCTTTCTCAAATTTATTTGTAACTTTTAAAAATAAACTCATCACAATCAAACTTTTTAATAATTGTGTAGTGATCCCTGTCTAAACTTTATATAGGTCGCCTAAAACAAGACTTGGTGAAGAAAAAAAAAATCAACCAATGAATCGAAATTCACAGTTTGGTACTCAATTTTAATCGAAATTCACAGTTTGGTACCCGATTATTGAATTTATCCTTTAAAGGTGCCCATTTTTTCATTATGTCTCCAAAATGTATCTTTCAGCAAAAAATTATAGTAAATTGGATCAAAATTATACCATAATGGTACCCAATTTTAACTTAAAAAACACTTTTTCGAGACATTAATTAAAAAAAGTAAATACCTTTTAATGACATTTTTAAGATAGAGTATCAAACTGTGAATTTCAAGTAAACTTAGATAATATTTTGGACATTTTCTCTTTAACTCAGTACACATTTCCCAATTCACCAACAGGTTTTTTCAGCTTGAAAATGTCATCCCAGCTCAATCTTCTCCCTGCTTCTTAATACGAGTATTAAAATATCATTTATGAATTTTTACACTTTAACCCTAATGTTAAGGTGAAAGTGTCAATTTAATTCTGCAAATTCATAAAGTGACAAAATAACCCTAACTTTTAAACAAAATGTGGAGGTATAACCTTCTGGCCTATTTTTGGCGTTGACAGGAGATTTTGGGTGTTGACCAAGTTTGAAATTATGAAAATGCCCTCTACCCTGAAACGGAATATTTCTGTTCCCCTTTACCTTTTTTTTTCTTCAAACCCCCCCCCCCCCCTTATTCTAGTCACTGGCCGCTGCCACTGCTCCACCGACCACCGAATTAAACACACCATCACCGAAATTAAACACACCACCCTCCTGCTCACTGCTCATTTGTGCCACCACCCATTTGTGCCACCACCACTGTTCTAAACCTTGACTAGCACCCGGTTGTTCTACCCCCACCGTTGCCCCGCCGACCAATGAATTAAACATACCACCGCCGAAAATCCAAACTCCACCGCTCAACCTCACACACCACCACAACATAACACACATTAAATCAAAAACATAAAATTGAAGTTTCACCCGACTCGCTGTCTCGTCGTTGGCCTCCCTCTTTTTGTCCCTCAACCACCTCATCAGAATTGTCTCTCCCTTTGTCTAACTAGTCGAGAAGATCTAACAGTCAATCACAGTCATCTCTATCATCGGCCAAGGTGGGCCCACCATCCGCCCACCCCACATCCTCGTTGAAGCTTATGTCCAACACCATCGTTGTCCTGTTGCCCTCCTCCACCGTCAACATCCCACCTCCGCTCACAATCCATGCATTGAATAAGGTGCAAAATATTTGTGCTAAAAAGGGTTTGCCAGCCCTTCCCTCTCGAGTATAGGGTTTGCTGAAAAGGGTATGTTGGAATATGGGGTTTGCTTCAACTTCGGCTGGAGATGGTTGGTGGTGGACGAGGGTTTGAATGGCCGGATGAAAGAAGAAGAAAAAAGGAATAGGGTGACGGGAAGAAAGAAAAGAAAAAGGGGGAAAGAAGAAAGAAGAAGAAGAAATAGAGGCATTTTGTCCTTTCATTTTATTTTAATTCAGGGGGGAATGGTCATTTTATTACATTTCGGACAAAATTCCCGTTGGTAATCAAAGTCAACGGTGTTTAGGGTTAGATAGGAACATACATAAAAAGTTAAGGTTAACTTCTTAAAACTGTCATAAGTCATTCCATTTTCTAACGGAAATTACCAAAACATGTTTTCTTTCTGTTTGTAATAGACGAACCTATGTACTATAAATAACGGATTGTTTTCAATATTTTAATCATTTTTTATCAATCATATATTCAAAATTTGAATTCACGTTCTTTACTTATTAAGCATTAAAACGTTAAGGTTTTTTTCCATTATAAATTAATGCGTAGAACCCTTGAATTTTTTGTGTTAATTTGTTACAACTAGAGTTTGTTATCGTGTGAATTAGTCTCTTGTGTTAGTGAAAATCATAAAGTTGTGTTTTTTTACTAGATTTTGTTTGTGTTTTCTTGATTTCAAAATGGTGCTACGATTAACATTCGTTAAGTGTCAGCGTCCAAAGTTTTCGCTTCAAGATTTATCACTTCTGTACTTCCTTTCTTTCTTTTGAAAATTCCATGCTTCTGTACTTCTGTGGTGCTAATGTCAAATTATTTCGTTTGAAAATGTGTTTGTTTTTTCAAAATACTCTTATTTAGTTAATAAAAAATTTGATCATCATGGTTGGGGCAGATCCATTTTCTGATTTTTTGTTTACTCATTAAACAAAACGACGTTATTTTGGTTTAAGTGAAACATCATCGTTTTGTTTTCGTAAAAGCCAAAAAAGAAGAAGAATGGGCAATTGGGCTGAAACCCAATTGTCCCAATTACGAATACCCAAATAAGAGGGATGAAACCCTACCTTAGTTCCCGCTCCTCATCCAAAAATTGTCACTCCACTTCCCAGTTCCCGCCTTTCGTCCGCCACGAGCGCACCACCGTCCGCTGCCATGACGCCGTCCGCACGCACCCCCGCCCCTGCCCCTGCCCCTGCCCCCGCCCTCCGCTAGCTGAATAAGGAGTTTGTTAATTTCAACAAAAACTTCCAAATTTCCAATCACGCATGCTGCGGTATGTCGAAATCCTCCGTTGTTGTTTATATTAAATGAAGTTGGCTTTTGTAACATTTGTTCTTTCTTTAACAGTTGCAATGCAAAGTCGGCTAAGAAGTTGACTCCTCAGCTGGTAATTGGTAAACCTTCCTTCATTCTAAAGTTCTTGGAAGTTCTTGGAAGTTCATTCTTAAGTTGACTATGTGTGATTAATTATTGTTAAGTTCATTCTTGGAAGTTGAGTTGGAAGTTCGTTCTTGGAATGTTATGTGATATTAAATTGTTTAATGTTAAATTGGTTATGTGATGTTAAATTGATTATGTGTAATATTGAAAAGCTATTTTTTATCGGAATCGATAATGAATCGATTTTGCAACATTATCAGTGTATGTAACATCGTAGGCTACAGTTGTCTCCGGTTGTTAGTGGATATACTTCTAGCAACGCAAGTATTAGAAAGTAATTTTTTATGCAGTGATTTTTCGTACTTAAAAATCTAATTATTAAGCATTCATCTTCTTCTATAAGTATTGTTCATTTAAATATTGTTGTATTAAATGTTTAAAAAAATTGCCTCTCTAATTCAGCTTCCTTACATATCGTCCTGGTTCCGTCACTGCTAGTGGTTAAGATTTAGTGGATTGCTATATCACGCCCTGTATTTTACTGTATACGCCATGTATTTATACGTATTGTGTATATAATGTATTCA
>JAULKM010043416.1:0-13057 GCA_032355605.1 Rubia tinctorum
AAATTCAACAGCGAGATCACACTCCGGCCCAGGGCACCACTTGGTCTTCCTATTACTCTCAACATAAGACCTAACAACATACCTACTATACTTATCTTTATTCTCCTTGGACACAAGATCATCGCCCAAACCACTGATCATCCCCTCGCCCACAGCGGCATTGCAAGAAGGTTCGGGACATTTGAGCGTCAAGCAACCTGGGCCGTCCTCTATGGCGGCGGTTACATACCCGCCCCAACACCCCTTGCAGTAGGGATGCCCGCAGGCTGCAGCCGCCATGGATTTCACATCGCCGAAAGTTTCGAAACAAATCCCGCAGCCAATCGGGGGACGACGCATGTCAGGTGCGGCCACCACTAATACCCCAACCGACTGGCGCACGGCGTCCTCGTCGGCGAACCACTCCTCGTGCACCCTGCTGACGCTCCAGTTGAAGTGGCGGAGCAGGAGGCTGGCGGCATCCCGGGACACGGAGAGGACTGAGGAGACCTGGGTGACGTCATTGTCCTGGCGGCGGCGTATGTCTTCCTCCTTGAGCAGGGTGTAGCTCTTGCAGCTGCTTTTCTTGAGGCGCTTGGGTAGGGCGAAATCGTCATAGCCGTTGTCATCGTCGCTGTTGGGCGTAAAGTCGTAATCGGAATCGGAGTTGTCGTCGCCACCAGAGTAGAAATCTAGATCATCGTCGTCTTCGGGTGAGGAATCGGAATCGATAACAATCACATCGTTCCAAGAATCCATGATTTGCAGCAACAATCGGAAGGGAGGGGATTGAGGACGAAGATTTGGGGAAAGTAAAGCCCTAGGTGTTGTCGATGAAGAGATTGATGGTGATGATAATAATGCGTCTATTAAAACCCCGAAGTACAAATGTTGGAAAAGTTGGGAGACCAAACGTACCGGAGAAGCGTCTTTTGCCATTTCCAAATTCCAAATATTTCCCCATATTATTAATATATACAAATATAGCCTATATACTTCATTAAGTGCACATATAATGCAAAAATAATCCTAACTATTTCACATAAATGTAAATATAAATATAAATCTAAAAACTGTATTCCGGCATTGACTAGTCATCTCCGGCCATTGACCGGCCATAAAAATGACTAAAATGTTTTTCAGCCAAATATAAAAATTAAAAGGACAAAAATGCCCTTCTTCGTGCCTCCGTCGCCGCTACCACCTCCCTCCACCACCACCAGCCATCCCTCTCGCTGCTAGGGCTTCCCCTCGCTACCCCTAGCCACCCAACCATCTGATTGAACTCCATCTCCGGCGCCATCTGGGTTCCCCAGCCACCCCTTCCTCCGATCTTGACCACTTCCAATTGGGTCAACCCGTCAAATGTGGGTTTAAAAAACGATCAGTATAACAAATTCCCGACATCATCTGTCTTCCTCCTGCTACCCCTCCATCCGATCAAACTCCTTCTCCGGCGCCATCTGGGTTCCCCGACCACCCCTCCTGCCAATCTCCACTTCTAACTAGGTCAACCCGCAGTAAAAATGAATTTCCTTTCGCCGCGAGCTGGATGAGGTTCGAAGGGAGCCGGGGAGCGCTCCGGTAATCTTGTTGAAGCTCATGTTGAGCCTCCTCAATCCGACCATTGACCCCAACGCCGCGCGGCAGCGTTCTAGAAGGACAATCGGAAGGTTAGGCAACCCAGAAAATGAAGGAGGCATGTGTTAGGAGGATTGGGGTTAGGATTTAAGAGAAGAAGAAACATTAAAGGTATAATAGTAAAAAAAATAATTTTTTACTAAAATACAGAGGGGCAAATCGACTTTTTCATCCAATTCCCGCCTAAATCTAGAGGAAATGATATATTTGCACATACACTAACTATTTAGGTTCATATTTTCGTTTTCAATTATCACGGGGTTATATTTGCACTTATGTGAATTACGTAGGGTTATATATGCACTTCACTCATTTAAATATTATGATTAAGTTATATGTATATTTTGTGTCTTTCATTTAAAGTAAAACACAAAGAATTTTATCTAGAATTTTAAAGTTTAGTTATCTAAGCAAAACTATATGAATTATGAAGTGAAATAATTAATTTAGTTAGAAACTGTTAAATATTAAATACAATGAAAATTGATTATTTTTATTATAAATCATTCAAATTATTTAAAAAGTAATTATTTATATGTTGAGATTCATTTTTAAAATTTTCATAATTATATGTATCTCATTGCACTAAATAAAAGTAAATATCAAATGACCTTACTAGTCTCACTAATTATAAAATATCTCCATTTAACAGTTAGTCGGTCTAAAACAAGACTTTGTCATATATAAATAAATAAATAATATGTATACATATTGCTATAAAAAGTACGCTATCATTATATAAAAAAATTCAAACATTTTGTTATTTCAGATTATGTATTTCGTTGGATTCTCTTCAGTGATATATATTATTTTATTTTATTTTTTTGAAAAAAAATCAATCATTCCAAGATGTTGGGAAAAAACATTCTGCAGCGATTACAATGAGTGGAATTAACATCCAGCCTAACTACCCTCTAGCAATAACTAACATATTGCAAGGATTTTTAAATTACATGTCAACCAGACTGATCGTCTATACTATTACAGATCAGAGATCAAATAAAAAACTGTAACATCGCCCTCGTGGATATTAACTTGCTTCCTACGAAAAACATGACCACTTGGCAAAGAGGAGCGTGTCACGCATCAATATCACTGCGCCAAATATGGATCTTCTACAACTGTAACACCACTTAATCCAACCAAGATCCATGTTGTCCAAACTGTAAACACCTTGAAAAACACAGATCTGACGAACCTAGATTTATGAAAACCCAAAAATAAAATCACAAACGAAATTGCAAACACCTGATCTGTACAAACAGATCGAGAACAATACATCAACATGAACGATTAAATCGAGTTATCATAATGACTACAATTATCTAATCGATCAGGTCGAAGAACAAAACTAATCCGTGGAAACAAATCTCACACTTGTTCAATAGCAAAAACATGAATTAAAATAAAGAAATATATACAAATATAACCCTATATATTTAAGAAAGTGCAGATATAACCCTGAGATAATTTTTAGTGCAAATATAACTCTAACTAATTGATGAAAGTGAAAATATAACCTTCTGGTGAGAAATCCGGCGTTGATCGTGTTTTTCCAGCGTTGATCCCCCCCCCCAAATGACAAAAAAACCGTTGGACCAAAAACTGAATTTGGGTGGACAATTATACCGGACCGCCGCTAGATTTTGATATTTTGTTTATTCTTTGATTTTCTTTTGCTTCCCGTCACGCGAATAGAAAAATGTGGTATATATGGTATAAAATATAAGGATTTTGATGATATTTTTATTTATTTTATTGAGTTTAGTTAGGATTGATGATTGTATGACCTTTGGTGTTCTGTGCGTGGTTGTTATTTTGTTATGTTTTTTGACATAGGTTTTTTAATGTTGATGGATTTTGTTTTTATAATATGTGCTGATATAACCCTCCGGCGGTGCGGCGGCGGTCTACCGTCGGACCGGGTAATAATGTCATTTTTTGTTTTTTTTCAGAAGGGCAAAAATACCCTTTCATGAAATTCAGGCTAAAAGTTACCGGATAGGGTTATATTTGCACTTCCACTTATTATCTAGGGCTATATTTGCACTTTCAATTATCACAGGGTTATATCTGCACTTTCGTCAATTATGTAGGGTTATATATGCACTTGGTTCAATGTATTTTGTTATCATATAATATAAAGTGAATGTGAGTTCTGTTGACAATTATAATATAGGTCAAAATGAATGTCATGGTTTATATGGCCCAAATAATAAATTTGAACTTAAATATACATGAAAAACTTTCAAGAAATTTGTGTCATGAAAAACAAGGGTAAATCGGACTTTTTACAAGGTAAATATTGCAGTGATGTTCAGCAACAGAAAATGGAAGGGAATAGAGCTGAAATAGGGAATAACTGATCCTGATTGATGAAGTAGGCAGTTAGGGAGGTGGTTAGATTAGTTAGATGTGTTGGCATACACAGTAGTTTAATGATTCAATTCTATAATACTCATGCATAAATAATATAAGATGACATACCCAACTTTACTGATCGCTCCATTTTGTAATGGATGATTAGTCTTCTGTAGAATACACTATTTATGAATTCAAGATTGAATGGGTTTTCTTGTGAATTCGAATGTGTCTCTACAGGGACCAAGCAAGGTTTATATAGAACACAAAACCAACGGTTGCATCCATTAAGCAAACCATTGTGTCTCCTCATATGTTCTTAAACAAATACATCTCTTCGATTTTTTATCAATAGATGTCACCTTTCGTGTTACTGTAATATGAATTCATGTTTTATTTTAATCCTATATTTATCATTTACTAAAAATACAATGTCATGTTCTTGTGGTATCTAACAAGATGGTCATCTGATTAGCATATATACTATTCCATAATGGCAGTTAAATTTTTTTTATCAATATTTTGATCAGTTGTAATGGTGTAAACTAGTTGTTCATCAGCTATTATTTTCTCAAATTTGTGGTTACTTTTGGAATTTTATTTTAAAAAATTGTTTCTGTCAAGTGGTATCAGAGTCACTCTCTCCTCGGCTCAATCATGGTGGACAGTAAAAGTGGAGAATCATCTGAAGGATGTGGAAGCAATTTTTCATAGCAGCACATAAGAGTTGAAGCAGAGCTTGGAACTCAACTGTAAGAATCAAGGTGAGCTTAAAGTGGTAATGCAGGAGCTCAAATCGGATATAAGTGGTAAAATTACAGAGCTTACAAACAAGATGTCTTCTACGGATGATAAGATCGAAATGATGATAACAATGTTGACAAAAATGCACAAAGAAAAGTTACAGGAACAAGATCCAGGGAGCTCGGGTAGCAATCTTGTAAACATAGGCCATATCTTCAATATCAAACACCGATTCATAACAGAGGTACGGTTCCTGTCATTACTAAACCTAAGATTGTGATGAATGATGGATAAGACTGGAGAAATAATATAGAGTTAAGTTCATAAAACTATCAACCAAAAATTGAATTAAGTGTTTTTTATGGAGACAAACATGTTGATTGGTTGAGAAAATGTGGAAAATTTTCAACTACTATGAGATAGGGGATCCACGGAGGGTAAAGGCAATTGGGATTTACTTGGAAGGCCGTGCAGAAATTTGGTTTCAAAATGAAAAACAAGTTAGGAAAATCAGTACATGGACAAAATTCTGTGAGACAGTTTTGAAAATATTTTCTGAGATAGGAGGTCGTGATGATGTTGAGGAATTCACTAAACTGTATCAAACAGGTTCGGTAAGGGAGTATCAAGATTTTTTAAGGAATTGAGTTCTTTAATCATTGGGAAACACCCTTATTTTTAGGAATTGAGGTTTTTAATCATTGGGAAACACCCTTATGTCTAGCTTTGTGAGTGGTTTGAAAAAGGAACTAAAACCGATGATTAAGCTTTTCAAACCCGAGACTCTATTGGATAAAATTGAATTTGCATATTACAGGAGATGAATTTAGAGGTTCAACAGAGGAAGCAGAAATGGATGCTACATAGCAATCAACACTGGAACAATAGCAGACCTACTGATAGGATGAAAAAGTAGATGACTGATCATAGAATTGGGGGTGAAAAGGGAGGATGGAAAGTGGGTATGGATAGGTAGGTAGGGAGATCAGTATCTATGGAAAAGAGGAATGTTAATGACACATATAAAAAGATTTCTCCACGAGAGCTGCAATTCTGAATGGAGCATTATATGTGCTATAAATGTGGTGATAAATTTGCACCAGGTCATCGGTGCAGATTTAAGCAGGTTAAAAAATATCTGGTTGTGAGTACTTAGATCATGGAGAATTTTTTGTGGAAGAAATTGAAGAACAAGAGGGATTGGAAGATGCAGAACTTGAGCAACTTTCTCTGAATACTATAGGAGGTAATGGAATTCTAGAATCAACACACTAACACTTAATGGTTGGGTTAAAGGAATTCAGGTGAGCATATTGATTGACACGGGATCTACTGATAGTTTTATTGATCCAATATTGAATGACATGGTTGAACTTCCAGTCATCAATACTAGACTATTTCTGATCACAGTAGCAGGTGGAAGTCAAGTTTATGGGAAAGGCCTTTGTCCGCAGGTATTATGGAGGATTAAGGATCAAGAATTTTTTTTGATCTGAAAGTGATGAAGCTTGGAGGGGTAGATATTATCTTAGGAGTAGATTGGATGAAATGTTTTAGCCCTATAACTTTTGACTTCAAACATCATAGTATATCATTTTTCAGAAAAAATTATCATTGGGTTTTGAAAGGATCTACAGAATTGAGAGAAGTTAGCTTGGTGAAATAGGTTCATAGATTTGAGAGCAGAAAAAGAAAGTTATTCATGGTGCAGGTTCCATTTGATATGAATGACACAAGTAAGGAGACTGCGGAACAAGAAGCTGTAATGGTTTGAGGTCTGAGAACTACTACTGTTCAGAAGGGTGGAGATCAATTGACTGAAATACTTGACCTGGAGTTACCAGAGAACATCAAACAATTTTTGTTTCAGTTTAGCACTGCTTTCTCTTTTCCACTGGAATTACCTCTTGAGAGATCCATTGATCATAAAATCAGTTTAAAGCATGGTTCTCAACCTTTTAAAATCAAACCATATAGGTATCCTCATGCTTACAAAACTGAGATAGAGAAGCAAGTGAAGGAAACGCTTGACAATCAGATCATTTAGTTTAGCAATAGTCCATATGTTTCTCCTGTGGTGCTGATGAAGAAGAAGAATGCTACTTGGAGAATGAGCATAGATTATAGGAGACTTAATAGCTTAACTGTAAAGGATTGTTTTCTTATCCCTATTATTGATGAGTTGTTAGATGAACTTGAGGGATACTTTACTATATTGGATTTGAGGGCAAGATATCATCAAATAACGGTGAAGAAAAAGGACATTGATAAAACAGCATTTCAGACACATTATGGACATTTTGAGTTCATCGTAATACCATTTGGTTTAACAAATGCTCCAGCTAATTTCTAGGGGTTAATGAATCATATTTTTAGTTCTCTTCACAGAAAATATGTGTTTTTTGTTTGATGATATCTTGGTATATAGAAAAACTTTGGAAGAACATTGTGTGCATCTGTAAAATGTATTGTCTATTCTGCTGCAGCACAAATTGTATGCTAAACTATCCAAGTGTATCTTTGCTAAGGAACCAGGTAGAATATCTTGGACATATAATCTCAAAGAGGCGTGTGGAGATGGATGGCAATAAGATTGAATGTATTCTCAACTGGCCAACACCTAAAACAGTTAAAGAATTGAGGGGATTTCTAGGTTTAATAGGATACTATAGGATATTTATATATGGTAATGGCATTATCTGTAAACCTCTTCATATGCTTCTCAGGAATGATTCTTTTTTTTTTGTGGAATAAAGATGTTGAATGATTCTTTTTTTTGTGGAATAAAGATGCCGATCAGGCTTTCAATTTGCTTAAACAAAGATGACATCTGCCCCGACACTCAAAATGCCAAATTCAAAGAATCTTTCATCATTGAGACTGATGCTTGCGATGAAAGGATAGATGTTGTTTTGATGCAAAGTGCTAGACCAATTGATTTTCTGAGCAAGGCTTTCTATCAGAAGAATAAGGGGTTATCCACCTTTGAGAAAGAACTCTTAGCTTTGGTGATGGAAGTAGATAAATGGAGACACTACTTGGTTGGAAATCATTTTACTATTAGAACTGATCACATGAGTTTGAAATATCTGATTGAGCAGAAGCTGACTAATGCTCTGCAACATAAATGGGTGACAAAGTTGCTTGGTATGAGTTTTGACATTCAATATAAACCAGGAAATGACAATAGGGCAGCAAATGCTCTTTCAAGAAGACCTCACTTGGAACAAAATGCAAAGGAAAAAGACACTAATCATTCAGTGGAATTAGGAGATACAAGCACTAATTCTACCTGTGCAGAAAAAGAATTATCTATTGAACTCAGATAGTCTCATGTAAGATGACATTTACAATGATTCTGATACAAACAGTGAATCTTAGAGTTTAGAAAGTGTTGCGCACAATATGAACAGTGAACCTGAAGATATTATAAGTCCAAATCCCAAATCACAAAGATCATCCAAAGATCAGTATGCTGCAGTAATTGAAGAAGGAAAAAGGGTCAGATTTATGTAGTATCTACCATTGTTCCTACATGGATCACACAAATAGAAAAGAGCTATGAAAATGATTCTTATATTCAATAGCTGATTGCTGAAACAATTTTCAGTAGCTCAGTGAATGACCCTCAGTCTAAGTTTACTTATGTCAGGGGTATACTGAGAAAGAATGGAAAGATTATGGTGGGAATTTCTAATCAAACCAGAAAGGATATACTAAAAGCTATGCATGCATCAACAATAGGTGGTCATTCAATACAAACAACAACTATCAAAAGGAGTCTATCACTATTCTTCTGGCCAGATATGAAGTAATAGATCACTCAGTTTATCAGAAGTTGTGACACTTGTTAAAGGAGCAAAGCTGAGCATTGTATGTCTCCTGGAATACTGCAACCTATACCTATACCAGTACATCCATGGACTTAGATTAGCATGGATTTTATAGAAAAATTGCCTAATTCTGGTGGAAAAGACACCATACTGGTGGGGGTGGACAGATTCACAAAATATGGGCATTTTATATCATTAACGCACCCTTTTGATGCCTCTCACGTTGCTAAGACATTTCATGATGAAATCTGTAGACTCCATTGGAGTCCAGAATCTATAATCACTGACAGGGATAAATTGTTTTGGAAGGAGCTGATGTCAATGATGGGAATCAAGCTGAGTTTTAGCTCAGCATATCATCCCCAGTCCCATGGACAAACAGAGAGATTGAATAAGTTTTTGGAAAACTATTTGAGGAGTATTTGTGGAGAGAAACCAGGGATATGAAGTGAATGGTTAGCCTCAGTTGAATTGTGGTACAACACATCTTATCACTATAGCATTGAGATGACTCCATATGAGGCTTTATATGGAGTGAAACCTTTGTCATTACCATTGGGTACATTCAGAGATGTATTGATCCATGCTGCTGCAAACATCATAGAACAACGAGATAAAGTGAATCAGTTGCTTAAAAAACATCTGCAACAAGCTCAACAGAGGATGAAATATTTTGCAGATAGAAGGAGAACTCAAAAAACTTTGGAGGTAGAAGATTGGCCATTATTAAAACTTCAAAAATATAGGCAGAAGTTTGTAGCCAACCGAAGTAATATGAAGATAGCTCCCAAGTTTTGTGGTCCATATAAGGCTGTATAGAAGATTGGTGAAGTAGCATAAAAATTGGAGTTGCCAATTCACAATCGAGTACATCCAGTATTCCATGTATCTTTACTGAATAAATATATTGGGAATCAACCTCAAAATAGAACCGAGTTGCCATCTGAAGAATATGATGAATTGCTGATACTTGAACCTGCTAGGTTTCTGCAAAGAAGGATTTTACAAAGAGGAGCAGAACAAGTAACACAATGGTTGATCTTATGGAAGAATCTACCTGTGGAAGAGAGTTCATGGGAGGATGTCGAAGTAATCAAACATCAGTTCCCATAATTTCAACCTTATTGTAAGAGGGGTGGTTTGTCATGGAAAACAAGGGTAAATCAGACTTTTTACATGGTAAATATTGTAGTGACGTTCAGCAACAGAAAATGGAAGAGAATTGTGCTGAAATAAAGAAAAACTGATCCTGATTGATGAAGAAGGCAATTATATAGGTGGTTAAATTAGTTAGATGGTCATCTGATTAGCATATATACTATTCCATAATGGCAGTTAGAATCTATCAAGATTTTGATCAAATGTAATGGTGTAAACTAGTTGGTCATCAGCTATTATCTCTCCACAAATCTATGGCTACTTTTGGAAGTTTATTCAAATTTCTTCGTTCCTGTCAATTTGTCATATTTATAAGTTTATATATAGGCTCCTTAAATTTTTACCTTAAAAGTGTAATTTATTTTTAAAATAAATATTATATTATATAAGTTAATAAATAATAATGTGTGATTGAATGTGAAAAAATAAAAAATAAAAATATTTTAAAATGTTTAAATTTAGTATGTAACTAAACAAATACAGTGTATAACTGAAAAATACAATAGACTGTCCAAAAATTAAGGATAAGCCACCATGAGACCTCCTCACACATATTATAGTAGTATATGCTTCCCCTTCTCCATTTTCTTTTGTATGCTTATCTAATGTGACATATTCCCTCCGTCTCAGCTTAAGATGCATAAATATATTTTTTCACGATTTTCAATAAACATGTTTGACCGTTAATATGTTTAATTATGTATAATAACAACAAATAAAAAATTAATATTTAAAAATACTTACTACGACGAATCCAACAATATCACATGTGATAATACTATTGTTTGTATATTTATTCAAATACGTGGTCAAAGTTTGACAGTGTTGACTTGTCAAATAGTAAAATTGCAGTTTAACCTTGGACAGAGGGAATATGTATTTTCGAGTTAATACAAAATCTAAACAATTTTATAAAAATAATTAGCTTTTCATTATTTTGTATTTATTTTAATATCTAAATAACTAAATATATGATAGGTGAATAATTTTTATTGGTTCAAATATGTAAATGAATTCTTATATCTTTGTTCATTTAATGATATTTTATTAATCAAACTAAAATTATATCCTGTTTATTCATTAATAAATAAATGATTTGTAACCAATCTCTATCGAATTCTACTTTTATCTTTTATATTTATACTTGTCCAGTCTCATATAAGTTGCACATTTTGAATAAATTTTCTCATTTCACGTTTGAAGTATATATATCTATATTAAATTTTAAAATAAATTTAGAATAATTTTTTTGAAAATATAATTTGTATTTTTGAAGAAGGGCCTAGAATTTTTGTTCGCTCCGGGGCTCAAATGGGTTTGGATCGGCCATGTAAAACGTTGATATTTATAAACTACTTTACGTCGAATCTAACCACATCATATATAATGTTATTATTTCTTATAAATATATTCAAATATGTCGATAAAGTTTGATAAAGAATAATGCAAAATATTAAGTGTGCTAATTGAGTTGGTACAGAGAGATTATAAAAGGTTAATTACATTTCCCTCCCATGACTTTCTATTCTTGTTAGATACTCCCACCACCAATTTTCTAATATTTTCTAATATTTTTATTATTTATTTAAAACAAATTTACAACAATGATATCCCTTTTTGGCACTAGACTCTCAATTTGATCTATTTGTTCTAATTTTTCGATTTTGAATTCAATTTTCTCTCCTCATTCCGCCCACCTAAATCAATGTGTCAAACCAAAGCATTATAATATTAAATGTCGAAGAAAGTATCATCAATTATTTTTTAATCAGAAAATTAGTCGACGACCTTACACTCCGTTAGGAAATCAAATGAAAGTACTATAAATTCTTTTTAATCAGAATATTCACCGACCATGTCACTTTGTTTAAAAAAACCATCTTATTACAATAAGTGGTTATCTATAACATACTTTTCATCCTATCAATAGAAATAGTCACGCTAACTTAACATATTTTTCATTTAATTCATTTTGTAAGTATGATTCAACAAGATAATCATCAACCACTCCACCCTCGATCTTTAATTCTTCCATAATTCGAAAAAGTTGGCAAAATATAAAATCACAGTGGCCGGATTTCATAAACGCAAAAGTTCTTGGCTCTCATTTACATTTCATGGTTAGGCCAGGTAGCCTTTCCTTGGCTTTTTATATATTCGCCTGCAACAGAACTCCTTTGAGGCTGGACACAAGAAATCCACACCAAGTATTACCAATACTCCTCTGTTTCCCACTCTCTCTTCCTCTTCTCTCTCTGCAATAACTACAAGTTTCTGTTCTGCTGCTACAGAAAGAAAGCAACTTATTATTCATTGATACCAACGAAACTATCAGAATCAGAATAAACAAGAAGAAAAGAGCCATAAAAATATTTCCTTTTGTCTTTCTCATGCAACCCTCCGTTCCATTTTAAATCACCTCTCATTCATTGCACATCGTTCGAAACACATGTTTGACCGTTAATATGTTTAACTACTTATAATAACGTTAAATAAAAATTTGTTGTTTAGAAACTACTTGCTGTGACGAATTCAACAACCTCACATGCAATAATATTATTTTTTATATATCTATTCAAATATGCGGTCAAATTTTAATAGAGAATATTACCGTAAAGGTAGGGGTAATTTAAGCTAGTATAGAGGAAGTATCCTCTTTGCCTCCCCTCCTCCTTCTTTCCGTCTCCAAGAAGCCATGGAAAAAGCTTCAAATGACTCCAAAACACCCAAAAAATGCATCCCCAAAAGGCCTAGTAATCTTCACAACCATCATAACTATCACCAGATATTGCCCCAATCAAACAGGAATGGATTTGGTAACTTTGGTTACTATCACTATAACCAGAATCAGTACTATTATCAGACTCAGACTTATCCTGCTCTTCTTCCTCTGCCTCAAATCCTAACTTCCTCATTTCCTCAAAACCAGAACTTCTTACCGAAATCCCACCTGCAGAAGCCTCCTAGGAAGCTTGGGAACAACCCTCTTGCTGCTTCTTCCAACTCCAGGCCCCAGGATTTCTCTGTTGCATCAGGTAGTTTGATTCTTTCTGTTTGTGTTTTTGTTTGAACCTCTTTGCATGTCTGAAATGTTTCAAGAAGTTGGCTTTTTTGAGTTTCTGAAAGAACCCAAATGGTGGAATATGCTCATTCCATCAGAAAAGTACCACTGATGTATGGAAGTAAATGTTTTACCTAGCTGATTGTACTGAAAAGCTAGCTTTTTTTGAGTAATAAGCATAGTAACTTGCTTTGTTCTGTTGTTACAACCTTAATAAAGCAGATAAGAATGGAGGAGAAATGGTGGCAATAAGGCCTGATTCTGGTGGAGTGGAAGGCAC
>JAULKM010043425.1:0-13057 GCA_032355605.1 Rubia tinctorum
AATCGTCACCGTCAGATTTCTGGCCTTCCCACGGCAACAAATCGTCGTCCAATGGATCGTCTTGATTCTCCATGGCCTCAATCATAAATCAATGAGACTGGGATCAACCCAATTGCTTGTATCACAAAATCTAGAAAAAGTTTTAAGAACAACGGGCAGACAAAACCTTCAAAATCACACGCAATTTCTGTCCTTTTTTTCTAATATTATTCTTGTTTATTTGTAGAGACAGGCTGACGTGCAATTAAAATGGAACTAGCGGAATGATCACCGCGTGATATACATTTTTGTAATACATTTTGTTGATGATTCTTTAAATAATGTGTAATATTTATTGTGGCGTTTACATTTTTATATATTTCACCGATGACTATTGATGTATTGTGTAATATTTTAATGTATTAATTTGATTAAATCATCCTATTATACATTTTTTTATGTCAGTGGTAGAAATGTAGTTACTTGAACAATTTGATTACTTCTCACATGATTCATTCCAATTATAAGCATGTTATTAACACTTTGGATTCAATCAAGTCACATTCTAATCATCATTTTAAGTCGTGTAGAAAAATAAACATGCACAGTACACATTTAAACGAATACAAAGATGTAATGCACAATTTCATACTTCAAAATATACATTATGAATAATGTAGAGAATAATTTAATGAATAATATTATTCAAGTTATTTTTACAAAATAATATTAATATTTTTATAAAGTTAATTAATACAAAGGAAAAGAATGTTTATTTAGACTACTTTGTACATCGTGATTTTTTTCCATTATCTTATTATTTCTCACTTCATAATTTTCAAATAATCTACTATTCTCTTTAAAAAAAATTGTATCATTACTTCTTCTATTATGAATTTTAAACATTAATTGTTATTCGTATCAATTCATCTATAAATTAATTGTATCAACCTCTCCTCGTTGTATTTCTCTTACTACCACTGACATTTTTCAAATCACCTACTCTTTCTTCATTTTTTATCACTTTATCCCAAACACCATATAATAGAAAATGTTTGTTTGGTGCTGTCAACCGGTCATATTGAGTCATTTTGACTAATTTAAACCCAATTTGTCTAAAAATAATATACTAATATTATAATATGCTGATTTTAATTATGTAGCGTATATAATCAATCACAACTTATTAAAATATATAACTTCTAAAGATATATTTAAAACCATAAATATCTCATACTGTATCTATATATCACTAAGAAAATTCCAAATAAACACATAATATGAAATAACAAAAAGTTCAGATTTTTTATACGATGATGGAATACTTTTGATAGAATGTGCTGTCAAGCGGGGATATTGAAACCATTTTAACTAAGCTAAACCCAAGATGTCTACAAATAACATACTAATATTATAATATGATGATTTTAATTCTTTACTAGATATAATCAATCACAACTTATTAAAATATATAACTTCTATATTTAAAACCATAATTATCTCATACTATATATATATATATATCACTAAGAAAAATTCAAATAAACATATAATCTGAAATAGCAAAATGTGCGGATTTTCTTGTACAATGATGTAGTACTTTTGATAGAAATATGTATACATATTATTTAATGGCAAAATGTTGGGAAAGACGGTCTTTCCATAAATTTATGGAAAGACAGAGTTTAATTATGTAATAAAAAGTAAAAGGTCTTAGTTGCAATATTAAAATTTTATTATGCAACATGTAATAGTTATAAAGTTTATAACCCGATTTATGCAACCCGAAAATTTTATCTTCATTTCTTCTAATATAAAATTAAACTTTGGTCTTTCCATAACTTATAAAAAGACTGTCTTTCAAGAGACGGACTCTTATTTTTTATTATATATCCATATAATAAAAATTGTTTGCTTGGTGCAATTAACCGAGGATAGTGAAATCATTTTGACTAAGCTAAACCCAAATTGTCTAAAAATAACCTACTAATATTATAATATGCTGATTTTAATTCTTTACTATTATAATCAAATCATAACTTATTAAAATATATAACTTCTAAGGATATATTTAAAAGCCATAAATATCTCATACTATATATATCACTAAGAAAAATCCAAAAAACACATAATCTGAAGAGAGAGAAAATAAAATGTTCGGATTTTTTTATACGATGATAAAATACTTTTGATAGAAATATGTATACATATTATTTATTTACTATATATCCATATAATACAAATTATTTTCTTGGTGCTAACAACGGGGATATTGAAATCATTTTGATTAACCTAAACCCAAGTTGTATAAAAATAACATACTAATATTATAATATGTTGATTTTAATTCTTTACTATATATGATCAATCATAATTTATTAAAATATATAATTTCTCAAGATATATTTAAAACCATAAATATCTCATAGTATATCTATATATCACTAAGAAAAATCTAAATAAACACATAATATGAAATAGCAAAATGTTAGGATTTTTTAATCCAATGATAGAGTAGTTTTGATAGAAATATGTACAGATATTATTTATTTATTACACATGACAAAGTCTTGTTTGAGACCGGCTAATTGTTAAATGAAGACATTTTATAATTAGTGAGACTAATTAGGTAATTTGATATTTACTTTTATTTATGGTAATGAGATAGACATAATTACGATAACATTTTAAAATGATTCTCAACATATAAATAATTACTTTTAAAAAATTGAATGAAATATTATAAAAAATAATCAGTTGTTATTGTATTAAATACCTAACGATTTCTAACTGAATTAATTATTTCACTTCATGATTCATATACATAATTCTTTTTCTTAGATGACTAAACTTAAAATTTTTAAATAAAATTTATTTTTAATTTAAATATAAAACACAAAAAGTACATCTTAATATTTTAATTAATAATAACGCGCGTTGCGCAATGGTACTCGCTAGTTTCTTTAATTGTTTTCAAATTTATTTCTCCCTATATATTTATTAAATTATTTTTCTTTACATTACTTCTACCACTATCTTTCTCCCTATTATGGTATTAATTTCCCTGTTTATATTTTTGTATCATTTCTCTAAAAATATTTTTATATTAATATTTGTATCTTCACTTTTATACTATGAGATGGTCTCCTATGAGACAAACTAAACTTTAGGCAGGGGCCTTTATGCAATTCTATCTATATTCTAGCTCCAGGGACGTATATCTAATAATTTGCTGGGACCTATTTCTAATAACTTTACAGGGAGGGACCTATCACTAACATTTTTCCTGAGACTTTTTTGTTTAATTTTCCCCCCATTATTTTCCCGCCATCTGCAATTTGATGAATAATTGGTTATTATCACAACGAATCATGTCAGTGAAACAGTTCTGCTGTGATAATTTTTCTTATCTTGATGATCAGTATTTGCCTGATATCGAGTTTGACTTTGAGGGGTCGAAAGCAGCATTCGATCCAATGATGTGTAATTGATACCATAAGCAACCCACCCCCTATGTGCATCCACCCTCCACTACTGTAGCACAAATCTTGGAAATTTCTCTGTAAAGATCTAACATTTAATAAGGACAGATGATTAAGAATGGGATAGCTCATACAGTTGCGCTAAGATGACATACCCATACTTGAGAAAACGACATTTCTTGTAAAATGCATCAAAGGAACCATCAGAAAGAAAACGCTGATACCACATAAGTATACATTTCTGGAAGCAGGAATTTATCTATTGTAGAGTAAATTTAGGTATACATATTCTCTTATAAGCAGATGCAATTACAGTTGTAGGAAATTATGCATCTGATCAACTTCTTACTCTACAAAACACCAGTAAAATCTGCACGTGCTATTGTGATACTGAACAACCAGCAATGAATCAGCAAAACTTCAAAGCAGCTTCCAGCGCCTTTTCATCCCCGCACTTGTACTCGTATCCAAGTTTGTAAGAGCAAGCTTAAATGAAACACAATATTAATCAAACGATTAATAAATGAGAAACAAGGCACATTGATGTTGCTCCTATGATACAAAGGGAAACAACCAATGGGCATCTCCTTAGAAAGGTCGAAAACTAGGAAAACTAAAAGAGGAGATAGTCTCAGACCGGCAAACAGAAAGCAACGTGCAACAATATGAATTATTCCAAAGTAATGGTAAATGTATGAATATTCTATCCAATTAGCACACTGTAAGAGTTAAAATGAATATCAATGTAACATAAGTGTCGAAACATGTGAGATTAAGCGCAATCTGCCAACAAATACGCTTCATAATTTAATTGACAGAAGTATGCATGTCATTCTCGCTTTCTTGTCAACAAATTTGACAAAACTGGCAATGAAATCGTCTACCCTGTCGATCCCCAGCTCTAAATCATACCTGTGAAAGTGGTCAGCAGAAGAGGCAATGTGAAATTGAAGCCACTATTCAAAAGCTGGAAAGGAACCCCAATCTCACACTGGATCTTTCTACTAAGAATATCCTTGGAACACAACATCCCTACATTGACCAAAATATACCAAGGGGCTGAGGAAGCTATGAAGAGCAACAAAAAGTAAGACGAGAGCTTCTCACCTGTAATATACCCATCATGACACATCTACCGAGTTTGTGTGTGATCGATGTTTTATCCTTGAAAAGTAACAAGAAAAACACACTTAAGCTGAAATACACATTGAACACTTCTACAATCCGTTGCTGAAGTTCTCCGAGCATATGAAATACAAGTCCTCAATGTTCAGAGCTTGCATTGTTAACCTAGCTAACTCTGAAAGTTGACCTTTCAAGTTCAAGAAACCAATTCTGTGAGAGCTAATTAATTGTTTATGACAAAGTAGATTATATAGCACAGCTAATGGAGATTCAGACAATGAGGTTGATGCCTTCCACATTACTTACTTCAGCTAGTGAAAGTACATGCATTTATTATGGTCTCAAGCCTACCCAGGGCAATGAACTCTAAAGGTGACAAAACAAGAATTATACAGTATGGAGGTTCAAACAATCCTTAATTTCATGATGCCTCACTCATACCAGGCCATCACTTGTTTAAAAACCAGCATTATTAAGGACAGTGGCTTGTTGAAGAAAACATACTACTACATGAAGTTGTTAAGTGAAGAACGAAAAGCAAAACTGATCAATAATTTTTTATAGAAGTTACTTATTTGTAAACACATCTTATAAGACAGAGTGAGGTTGAAAAAGAAGGAAAGAAAAACCCATATAGTTCCTTACCTCTGGTTCCATTTCAGCAGGAGATCATAATCTGTCAAAATAGCAACCTGATATGGTACAAACCAGAAGTTCATTTGCAGAATCAGCAACAACTTCTTTGCAAGTATCACCACAAACTGCATGATCACATAAAAAGATGACAAGAAACTAATTAATAACTTCTTAGGAATTATCAGTATATAAATAACTATAATATTATCCACAACACAAGTAGCTTTTTCTTGGTAGTTTCCACTCTTACCATGGACATTTACAGTCTTCTCGCAGATGAAAGCATCACCAATATGAAAATAAGTACAGGTTACCCCAGAGCAAGCATGATCTGAAACCACCTTATCAGTCAGTCTTGTAAATAATTACACGGTCATTAACATTCTAACAGGAAACCTTATTTCCAAATGCAAGTTGTTTAGATGCGCACTTCCTGTAGCACTAAGATGAACAATAAGAACGGAAGACAAACAAAAAGAGCACATGTATCCAAACACAAGGAATAATGCCAAAGATAGCATTTAGGGACAGGTATTGCCCTGTAAAGCAAAATATGAATACAAATACATACCAGGGCGAAATTCCTCTCAGTAGCATTTTCCTCACTATAAAGAAACTATCTTCTACCTTTGATATTATCATCAAGGTAGGATAAGAGCAAAATGATTAGCTTCTTGAGACTTGTAAGTAGATCCATTTATTCTAAAATACACAGTCAAAAGAATATATTTGCATGACAAGCAATATTATTTACAATTAGCTAATTTAATAGCCTTCCTATGATATTGTGTTCTAACGTACAGAGGAGGCACTTTAGTGCAACCACTTGAATTCTACGGTTAATAATATCTTATCAAGTCACCATGTTCTTCGAAGATAGAATCTAAATATCTTTATTTCAACTACTTGAATTTCATGTTACACCATTTTTTACGCTAAAGCTTCAAGTTCTTCCCAAACTTGATTGAAATAGAGTAATTTAATCCTACAGTGTAAGCACCAACTAAAATTTTAGTTTCATTTCCTAAAATATTTCAAAGAAATAAACGCCAGACTCTTTCATAACGACACCTTCCACTCCACAAAAAAACCCATTTGATCTCTACTTCCATATTTCCAACTATACCAAATTTCATACCCTGAAATGTCACGTGGGTGAAAGGAAGGGGATTTGTGAACGGAAAACAAAACCAGAGAAACGCGAGAATATGACGGGTACCTAATATAATCCTATATTTACACAATAGGCCAATAGTAGTAGATTATTTTTGAATAATTGCACTAAAGGCCTTCGTCAACCAACTTACAAAAGTCCCACATTATAGGTTCACTAGGAGTAAGGCACGAAATCAATTACCTGGTTCATTCTCCAAGCAGCAGATAGTAAATTTTCTGGTGCTCTACAAAAGAGAATATATAGAAATCATCGGGATAGACTGAGGTTACAACAAAGGAAATCATAAAGTACCAGAATCAACAGCCTTGATCTCCCTCATCGTAGCATCAGCTGACATCAATGGCTTAATAAAAAAACTAGGAAAATCTGAAAGGATAAGGAAGCAATGAAATCAAAATTAAGCACATGAAACTTCCCGGCTACAGAAGATCACTTCAATGGTTGAATAAAAGATGCAGCAAAAGAAAGCAGAAGCCTTGCTGGTCGAGAGCTTCTTCAAAACAGTCTGCATTAACTTCAAAATAATAGTTTGTTTGCTCTGCCGCGGTGAAAGCATTGGTACTCCCACCATGCTAAAACAAAGAACGTCAATATTGTTCCTAAAACTGGTAGTAACAGAAAATGTAATACACCAAATTAAAATGGGAATGTTCAAAAAAGGGCATAAGAAGATAAATATTATTACTTTACAGGTATCAACAAGCAAGAAATTCACAACCAACAATATAGAGTAGTCGACGAGCATACCTCTGTAATATACTTCGAGTAACTATCCTCCACGGGATACTTTTCACTGGCATAAAAGAGCATATGTTCTGAAAAATAACACACAAAGGCTTCAACAGACTATAATAAAAATACCGCAAAGAACTCTGATTTCTTTGCATACAAAATACAAAATACATAACAAAATACATAATGAACAAGGAAGAAAAATAATAATCACCGAGAAAATGAGCGAGTCCTTCAAGGCCGTCGGGATCACTGAATGCACCAACACCAACTCCCATAGAAGCCGCGCACTGAAACACGCAAATTGACTCATTAGGAAGCAATGAGATTAATAAGAGAAAGAAACCACGGCGTACCTTATCGGTTTCGGGATCGCTGATGAGCAAGACTTGGAGAGAGTTGTCAAGGAGGATTCTGCGGTACTCTCTTTTGTCATTCCGAGGCTTCAGTATTTCTTTTGATTCCTCCTTTTTCCTTGCTCCAACCGTCATTTTCTCACTTGTTTTTTATGCAGGAAATGATAGCTGCGCGGTTTGCGATTGAATGCCTTCAGTTGGTGCGTGCTCAATTGGAAGAAGAGGGGGGCAAGTCTTAAGTTTGGGTTGAATCTGGAACCGCGCACTAACGGGTGCGCAAAGTTGTTTTCCTGGAAATGGATTCTGCTTTCTGATTTCAATCAATTAGAAAAGCACATCACCAAACACTTCAATACAACCATAGTATGTTTCACATTATCTCAACAAACATACATAAGCCAGATAGCAGACCAAAGAACAATCCCAAATGCTTGCTCGCTAGAACAAAAACACAGGAAACAAATAAAGAAGCTGCAAGATTACCAGATTTTGGGTGCCGGAGTGACAGGAAAGTTCCCGGTCCATTCCCATTCGAAACACTGTCTGCATCAGCAAAAATCCAATCTTTAGAAAGCATGCAATTCTCAAAACCAACAAAAACAATTTCAAAGTGGGAGCCTTATGTCAGGAAAACCAAGAACAAGAACCCAAAAACCCTAAATTACCTGGTGCAACGAGCACCCGAACTTCATCGCCCTTTCCCACCAAATCCATGGACCCTTTATTCTGCACACCAAGGAGAGGGTAAATATGAAGGGAGCGGAATGGAAGGAATATTTAGCCAGAACACCAGTGACTCGGAAATCACGGAGGAGAAATTAAAGAAAACACGGTTCGAAATTTCCTCGAAAAGACAGGCACGCAGGAGGACATACAGAAAAGGAAAAATAAAGATGCAAATATTTACAAAAACACCCTTCGTCAACCAAAAACAAATGTCCCTCTTTTTAGTTCCATTATAGATTAACATAATATATTAGTGAAGTTTTTCCTTCTGAAAAATTAAAATAAAATAACACAAAAGTATTTTACCTATCCATAATTGTTAGATGAATCATCTTACAATTAATAAAATTAATAAAAATACCTTTTTATTAATTCTCATTTTACAATTAGTATAACTAATAAAATTATTTATGTTTGTTTTAGTTTAATTGAAATAAGATTTTCATAATTTTAAAAAATAAAAAAATAAATTTAAAATATACATAATTATCATTTGAAATTAAAAGTTACAGATTTTTTTATAATTTATTTAATCATTAAACGGTTTGACAAAATAAAAATAAAAAAATATTGAAAACACATCTAAAATCAACTCTTTCCATCATGAAATTAGATGTTCTAATATAGTAGCAAAGTTTAAAATAAAATAATGGAAGATGGCAAAAAAAGAAAAAAAATAGTACTCCTTCGATGGCAGTTGGCAGTTGGCAGTTGGCAGTTGGCATACTTATGTACTTCCTCATTTCTGTTATAGATTTTTACTTTCTATTTAAATCTTTACTTTTGGATTCGTAATTAAAGATTTTTACTACTTCTGTTTCGTTGGATATGACATCATAGACTTAGTTGTTTGGATTTAGGTGAATGAAATGAGTGGATGAAATTGAATTTAGAAAAGGAAAAGTAGAATGAGTGGAGAATATTGAAGGAATGTTGTCATAAAAAGAAAGTGTGTCACATCCAATTAAACGAATGAAGTATTTAAATTATTTTTAAATAAAAATTTGATTTTTGGCTGAAAATTAATTAATTGATTTATTCTATATTCTTATTGTTTCTAGTACCTCAACTTACATAAATGCTAGTGCAAAAAGATATTGGGACATCTCCAATGAAATAGTCAATTTTGAAATTTTTTTTGACAAATATCATTTTTAATTGGAATTTCAATATGATATCAAGGAAGTAAAATAATTGACATTATTATTTAAATTTTCATCTTCAATTGTAGCATCACAATTCCAACTTTAGTATTACATGTCAATCATCGGTTGAATAAAAAATTTGGTTGGACCCATCCATATTTATGAATGCCTATTAATTTTTTTCTTGGGAAGAGAATTAAGGGCTTCAATATGAGTTTCTCTACATTGAAACTCTAATTGACCATCTCTGAAGAAAAACATGGCATGTCATATTAATGTCTTCATTTGATTCTTGAAAAGCGTGTCACATCCAATGAAATAGAAGAAATAGTATTAAAATATACTCCCTTTCCATCCCAGAAAAAATGACACAATTATTTTTGAATCAATATTTTATGCAAAATGAAGTGAAATTATTGATAGAAAATAAATGAAGATAAGAATTGATTAGTAAATTTAATATACTTTTGAAGGACATTCTAGTAAATGTATAAGCTCATTTTTATCCGATAAGAATTGAACAGTGACAATTTCAATTTTTGTGGGACGGATGAAAAAGCCAATTTCTCATCCCTCCACCCGCACTGTACCACCACCTCTCCTGCCGCCATCTTTTCGAAATTCACCATATCAACACATAGCTCCTCGATTCCTTGAAAAATCGATAAATATTAGACACCACGATGCGCGGTTGCGGTATTATCGTCAACAAATATAGATCCCTCATTTCGCACCAAATCATGGAAGAACTTTCAACATAAAATTTACAGATAATGGTACCAAACATCAAAGATAAAACTGCTGCTTCAAACTTTATACACTTGCTATTCATTCCCACACACACACACACATATATATATGTACACAACAAGCTACGATTCTTCCACACAAAAAAAACACATACAAAACGGGTCAATTCGGACCCCAGCAGCTCAGAAACAGGACCGTCCGGAGAGACTCCTCCGCCTGCTTAAACCTCTCAGAAACCGCCGCCGCCTTCTTACCAGATCCGGAATCCAGCGCCGCCACCGCCGCGGCGGAGAAATTCCTAGCCTGCTGCTGCTGCTGCCGCTGCCGCTGCCGCGACGACGAACCGGCGGAATCCTTCAAGCTCTTGGAAACTCCGTCTTTCATCACCAGCGCCGCCCTCATCAAGTACCTCAAGCTCATAAACCGAACCGAATATTTCTCTCTTTTTTAATTGAGTGCCAGTAGGAAAAGGCAGAGGCTGGGGAATGCTCGGTATTTATATTTGTTTATTACTTGCGTCGGGTCGACGGGTTTTGGGAAAACCGGGGAGTTTTGGTGAAACGACCGGCTATGGGCGGTGGTGAAAACCGGGGGCTGGAGAAATAAGTGGGCTGGTTCTGTGGGTGCCTGGCAACTGCCGGTTGCGTTTGATATTTATCCACTGCTTTTTGATTGGGTGTCACGTTTAATATCTTATTGTGAGTTATGATGGCGATGCTGAGTGTGTATACAGATATTTTCCGCACCATAATTACTGGTCAGCCTTATCCTTTACTTTCGGAACACCACGTGAATTTTGGATAACTTTAGGGGGGGATGTGAATTTTCTGGAAGGTTTAGATTATTGTGCTAAATATTAGCTATGATATGTTGGATGTTGCACCATAACTCTATGTGTTTAGATTTTGGTGAATAAAATGAGTGCATGAAATTGAATTTAGAAAGGGAAAAGTAAAATGAGTGGATGAAATCGAAGGAATCTTGCCATAAAAGGAAAGCGTGTCAAATTCACAAAAACAACAAAAAAAGGAAAGTGTGTCACGTCCAATAAAACAAAGGGAGTAAAAAAAGCCTATGATTTATATGAAAGTATTGAAATATTTTCGTAAGAGATTGTCTCTTGAAAAATGATTTTTTCATAAGTAATGGAGAGACTAATGTTTAAATCCTAAATTAGAAGATAATAAAGATACATTTTTTGAATTTCATTAATCGGGTCATAGACTTGTAATTACTGCACGTTTCATAATAATTTTTAATATTGCAAATAAAATCTTTTACCATTTTATAATTATAGTTCAACGTCGTTTTTTGTTATGCTTATAGAAATGCGATATTTTCCAAGACTTTATTTTTCTATAAAATTTGAAAGTGCTAAAATTGTTGAAATAACCCTACCGGCGTTGACTGCAAAAATTTGACGTTGACCATCCCGATAGTGACCAAAATACCAGTGCTTCGTTTTCTTTTTAAAAATTGTAAGATTTTATCATATAGAAATATAAGGCTAGATTAGTACTTTCTATAACATCATAAGGTTAGACCAGTACATTTTAAAAAGGGGAAAGTGCAATAATGATCCTATTAAATTTTAAAGTACAGATATAACCCTGAAAAATTTAAAAGTTCAAAACTAACCATATTTTTTTTGCAAATTAGTGCAATTATACCCAAATTGCACTATTCCGGCATTGACATAATGAATTCAGTCGTTGAGCATTTATGAAAAGACAAAAATGGCCATACTCTTAAAACCAAAAAAAATTGATGACACAAATACCCCTAGGGCTCTTCTTCTTTATCTTCAAACCTGCCGCCACTAACCTCGCCCAGGCCCCTCACCACCACCTCTGTACCCATCCCCTCCGCCCAGCCCAAACTTGTCAACACCTATCCTAGACCCGCCACAATCCCCTCTGCCCAAACCCGTCGTGCCACCACCGCCGCCTCCACACCTCTCCACCTCCACACTTGCCTTCTCTTCCGCACTCTAAATCCGCCTTCTCCTAAACTCTATAAACCCGCTGCCTCCTCCTAAACTCCCTAAACTCGCTGCCTCCCCCACACCAGCCTCACTCTTTCCCTCTCAAAACCCTCCGGCGCTCCAAAGAAGGAGGTGGATGGCGATTAAAGAGGAGGGAGGGCAACAGAGAGCTTGCGTCAAAGTTCGTGGCGGAGGCAAGAACGTGATGGTTCCAAATCGGGTAGCGAGGAAGACCGAGACAAGCGCAAAGAACTGTTGTTCGAGGAGTACGTCAGCTACACGGGCTTGGAGGCAACGGAAGTCAAGAGGAAGTGGGGGTGATAGAGGAAGAGGAGAAACTAGCGGCGGCGAAGGAGTTTGTTGTTTCGGGGTGGAGCGATAGTTTCCACCCATTGTCTGCTAGATCCGTTATGGAATTGATGGATGGGATTTTGGAGGATGAGGAGGAGGAGGTGGACGGCGATTGTGGAGGAGGGAGCGCTTGAGAGGTGAGTGTTTTTGAGGGTAAATAATGACTTATTTTATTTTGAATTTTTTAACTCAAATTTATAATGGTCATTTCCCCTACTTCCGGTCAAATTGACCGCTGACATTTCGATCAACGAAGTTCAGGGTTAATTTTACACTTTTAAATTTTATAAGGTCATTTCTACACTTTCATTCAAAACATAGAGTTAAAATGCATTTTTTCTCTTTAAAAAACATACGTAGTTATCAATATGTACCTTTCAAATGCCACTAAGTTTATTGTTTTAGAATTCTACTTTGTAGTAACTTTGTGTAAGTGGGAATACCCATATCTTGCTGCAAGGATATTTTAAAAGCATACTCCCTCCGGTTTTCTAACATTGGCTCACTTTCCTTTTTTTGTTGGTTTTTTAACAATGGCTCATTTCCATATTTGGCAAATCCTAGATTGTTTCATCCACTCAATTTACTTTTTACTCTCCCAATACAATCTCCAC
>JAULKM010043435.1:0-13055 GCA_032355605.1 Rubia tinctorum
GATCATTAATGTTGTACATTTTGATTTCCAAAATTTGGGAGTCTGGCCAAATGTCTAACATCGACACAGGGGTGGAGATGTTACATTTGAAAACACTTCCGATTTTGGGTAGAATTAGATCTCACGGCTTGCAATAGGCAACCATTTTGCCTTTGTACAAAC
Organism: Rubia tinctorum; assembly: GCA_032355605.1. Lineage (NCBI taxonomy): Eukaryota > Viridiplantae > Streptophyta > Magnoliopsida > Gentianales > Rubiaceae > Rubia > Rubia tinctorum. Next base: position 163 of record JAULKM010043435.1, read on the forward strand.
ACGAGCGATGATTTATTTTGAGTAACGAAAGTTACTAACAGGTTTGGAGAGCCTAATAAATATGTCCCCCATTCACAATGGGTTTCACTTAAAAAAAGCTAATGAGTAATAAAGTGAAGCTTTCTGGATAAAAAAAATCTTGGAGAAATTTACGTACAATTTAAATTAGTATTTTTGTTCTTAACGTCGAATCTCTGTTCTTAACCTCTGCTTTTGAAGTCCAATGAAAAAGCACAAGATGCTTTTTCGGTGGCTGGCGGCAAAGCTAGGGGGCGAAGTTGCTCGTGCTTTAATCGTAGTTCTAAGAGCTTTTTGCAGGTGTGCTTTTGGTTAGTGGTATACTTAGGGTTACAAGGTTGGTTGGTTTTCATCATTGTTTAATCTCTATGTTTTTCAGAATGAAGAGTAAGAGCATGTGTAGTGGTGTTCTCTTAATTTTAAAAGACTACTCTAGAGATCGAAAATTTCCACAATGGGATCTCTAGAGTGGTCTCTTAGAGCCTCTTGCTAAGAGCACACTGAAGAGGCTGAAATGTCAGATGTAAACTGACTCCCTCAGACCCACTACCGCATGTGCATGCCCTTCTTTCCTTTTAATTTCATATGGGGACACGTGTCGCCCATTGGTTGGGCCACGTGTCCCCTTATTTGTTTTTTAAAAAAATCTGAATTTTAAAAAAATTGCAAAATTATTTTTAAAATATGTAAAATACTTTTAAAAAATCTGTAATTTTGTTTTAAAATCTGGGGGACAAATTATAATGATTTTTGAAAAAACAAAATTAAATTAATTTTTTACGACGAAGGACGATATATAAAAGAATCAAAAAATAAATTATTTAATAATTATTTAAAAAACTAAAATGAATTTTAAATATTATATTGTATTATTAAATTATACATTCAACTTATTTTGGGTGGACAAATTTATTTATATTAAATATTAATGATAAAATTAATGATTAGGATAGAGAAAATCAAGTGGGATCCATGAATAGTACATAGTGGTCTCTTACCACTGTGGCGGAAAAAATGGATGATCTCTTAAGTGATCTATTAAGGTGAGGTGGAAGATGGATTGAGGAAAAATAATATATTTAATTGGCAAGAGACCACTAACGGTCTCTACCATTGCACTTGGCCTAAAACAAATATGTGGACAATGTGGTATTTATAGTCTAAATCCAAGCACTCCATCCGTCCGTCATAACTTAAATTACCAACTTGTTTTTTTACATTATTCTCGATCAAAATTTGACCGTATATTTGATTGGATATATGAGCAATAATAATATTACAATTCGTCGTAGCAAATAGTTTCTAAATATCAATTTTTTATTTGCCGTTATTATACGTAGGTGAACATATTAACGATCAAACATGTTTCTTGACAGCGTGATAATGATTGTTGTGCAATTTAAAATGTGACAGAGGAAGTACAATAATACAACCACATACTAAAGCCCTCGAAAGCAATCACCCAACTTATATTCACGGTCTCCCCGAATTAGGAAATGTCCCGACGCGATCTTTCGGATTCTACGGACCACCACCACATGATCTTTGTAACTTCTAAACTCCACAAGCTATGTCCACACATGATATAAGTTCTGGGAACAAGGTTGCCACGATCTAGAAAAGTAGGCCTAGACTGAATAAAGATTCTATAAATATAAGACCTGAAGCAGGAGGATCGGGTGCAAGATCTATATTGAATCTTAAAACTTGCCGACTTTATTGTCAGAATCTCTTCCCTGGATATATTTCGGGGAATTCATCGCAGGTTATGGCCAACACAAAATGCATCATAAGAAATTGTTAGTCATGGCTACCATATAATTGGCGCCGACCTTGGGGGACTGTTTCTCGTATGTTAGCTATGGCAGTTACGATGATTATACTTCATGCACAAGAGCAACCGCCTGTGTACAATCACATACTAAACAAAACAAGGAATAATGAAGTCCATGTCGAAGAAAATTATGTTGACATTTAGGATGAAGATGCGGAGTCCCCTAACATCGAACATCCGAAAGAGAAGCGAGATTTCGAGGCATTCTTAGAAGCAAATAAAGAGTAACTATATGCGAAGTTTGTAACTACAGCGTGAGCAAGGGAGGAGCCCTGTGAGGAACCGGAAGTTAGACCTCGGCAAGAAATAGAGGTAATACCGATGTGCACCCAAAAACATGTGTTTCATAATGCCTTTAGCACATTTGTTAGTAGCTTTGATGTGGTTGATTGTTAGGTTTAAGTGAGTTTACATCATAAGGGGTTCAGATAGTCTTTGTTGGTTTTTGTTTGTCTAAATCACTCGTTTTGTAGATTATTTAGATCTAATGGATTCTGCGTCCTTACAAGTATCTAGATCCTATTTTGTGAGCCTCATTGTAGATCGATCGCTCATAAGCACTTTGGAGTAGACATAGTGAAGGACATTCGCAAGAATGGTAGAAGATATTGAAGGTCATTTGCAAGGATGATAGTAGACCGAAGGCTAAGCGCTTAATCGTGACAGTAGATGAAATGCGCCGAAGGGAAGGAGTTGAAGTCTAGATTACTTAGAAGACTGGCACGACTCGTGCAAAAGAATTGTGACAACCAAAATGGCCATGCACTTAAGTACAAGAGCGGGCCGGGACCTTTTGCACTATCCGTGCCCCTTGACCCTAAGATACAATCCATGTCGCGGCCGCGCCATCAGAAGACGAGGAACTTAACTCCAGTCCGCGACCCGCAAGGAACTGCATGGGTCGTGCCGTTCAGTTGACCAAAACATCCTTCCAGTCGTCAGCCCACATGAAATTCCACGAACCACACGCTCAGTTGGCCAAGAAATCTCTTCTATTCAGCACCTTGTGTGCTTTTTCACAGGTTGTACGACGCGGGCTGCGTGCTATTGCATGACCCATGCCGACGTGGCTGCTAGGGTTTCCCCTTGTTTTGGTTTTCCCAAGGCCCATTTCCACCTACTATTTAAGGAGCACTAGTTACTAGGGTTTGGAGAGCCTTTATAATTGTAGTTTCATTTTCCTAGTTCTGAGAGTAGGTAGAGAGAAAAAGGGATTAACCCTTAATTTTTTAAAATTATTTCCTAGTTTGATGCCCATGACATTGAATCCAATGTTTAAATTGGGTTTAATGTCCATGGAGTAGTGTAATTACTTGGTGATTAAATTTGTATTCATGATTGGAAGTGATTTTGTGAGATTCTAGGTTTCCCTATCTTTTATGTTTATGAATATCATGTTTGATTTGATTTTCACGTTCTTGTGAAATCATGTTATATATCATATGATACCCTCTAGTCATATGTTCCACGTGTTATGCTAGGCTTGTTTGCCTCTTTGGAGTGTCTAGTTAGGATATGTGGGTTCGTGAGTCCTCGGCTATGTGAGTGTATGCATATAGGACTGTGAGCATCATTCCAACGTGCATATGCCTAATTTTGACTGGATGTAATGTGCCCAATACACAAGGCATGATAGTTTGTAGAAACTAGGGGTGTAGTGTAGTACCCATTGTCGTTTTAACCCTAAAGTCATCATGAAATGATTATATCTTTGCGTATATAGACCTAGGGAGAAGCATCCATAGTGGAGTACCCAGGATGTAGTTCCTTTACGGGGAAAGAGGCAGGAAGTCTAGATTCTTTTGATCGCCGACTCACTTTCCTTAATTATAGAGGCAGTGTTGACAGGATGGAAATAGACTTAGGTACCTTTGTGTGACGGACATTGGAAAATGTCGACTAACAACCACACTATGTGACATAGACATTGAGATAAGTTTGTATGTCTTATATGCGATAGAATCTAGGATCAAAGTCATCTACCAGTCATGTTATACAAATATCCCCAAGTCTAGCTAAATATAGTTTGTTCTCTTGTTTTGTATACTTAGTGGTTTTTGGATAACCCCCCCCCCCAAAAAAAACCCATGTTTACAACACTAGCCAATCCCGATGCACAATCAGAGTGACGGCCGATTATGAGTCTTGTACAGTTAACCTTTGAATTCTAACTTCTTCGTGGACGACCCTGCACTTGCCACTAGCTACTATTTAGTAGTTGGTAGTGAGCACGAGAGCAACATAAATCTTCCATTTTTGATCTCCTAGCGCTCCATGGGATAATTTTCTTAAAATTACGACCCCGCAGAGTGCGAATCACATTTTAACACAGCTGTTGGGGATGCTAGTTTAAAATTTTGATTGTTCTGACTAGTTGCTAGTAGTTGTTTGTGTTTTTCTTTTTATAGTTTAAGTGGGTTATTTTGTTGAGCTTCTTTATAGTTTTGCCCATTAATTCTAATTTGGTTTTCTAGTGTTCTTTGTTGGATTTGTAGTGTTTGGCTTCTTGATTATGGTACACACCCGTACCACGAACTTAGAAACTCTACGCTATCTACCAGAAAACACGGGTGGTCGGAGAAGGAGGAGAAGGACAACTAGAGGAAAGGTTCCGTATGAGCCAACCATTTTTGTAGAGGAAAGAAGAATTTAGATGGCGGAAGACAACATGACGGTTAGGGAGTTGATGCCTCCAAATTTGGATAATCAACCCCTTTGCATCATCTTCCCGCCTTTACCACCCAATGTCACTTGTGAGCTGAAAAGTGGAATGATACAGTGCTTGCCCACTTTTCACGGAATGGTCGGAGAGGATCCCAACAAACACCTATCAGAGTTTCATTTGGTTTGCACCAATATGAAACTAACGGGGGTGTCGGAGGAGGACTACAATTTGAGGTCATTCACTTTCTCTTTTAGAGACGCTGCTAAGGATTAGCTATACTACCTCTTACTGAGCTACATCACTTCTGGATATATATGAAGTGTAGATTTCTACAGAAATATTTCCCAGCTTTAAAATTTGCGGGTTTGAAGAAGCAACTGTCCAATATCTCGAAACTTCCGAACGAGTCATTGTATGAGTACTGGGAGAGGTTCAATCATCTATTGGCTAGCTGCCCTTATCATCCATTCAAGGAGCTTGATATTGTGTACTACATTTTTGAGGGTTTATGTGATGAAGACACGTGCATAGTGAATGAAGCATGTAGTAGTTCAATAGCAAACAAGAGCCTCAAATATGATATGGCCTTGTTCGAGAATATGGTAAATGATACATAATAGTTCGGGACTCGGCAACATGGGAAGGTTTTAGAAGAGCTCGTTCATTCTCCCAAGCTTGAGGAGAAAGTCCAAGCGCTTGCTTCCATGATGAAAGAATTTATGAAAGGGAGGACGTAGAAGGTGAAGGTGTGCGGAATTTGCAACTTAAATCACCCGGCCGATACATGTCTTCAAGTGGTGCAAATTTTTAGGAGGTGGAGACTTTAATTTCAATGGTAGGAATAGAAAATTTGTTTGAGAGAAGCAAGAAGATTTTCGCAGAAACCAAGGTGGAGATAGTCAAGACCCCTGTGCAAACTCGTTCAAACCCCGTTATCACGACCACCCGAACTTCCGGTGGTGAGATGAAAACCAAGGGTATAATCGAGAAGGACCACCTCAAACTTACCCGAGGGTAGAATGAGCCTTCCAACACCAATTATCCACTTTATAAGTCGGATCGGGAGGAAATTCTTGAGGCAATTTAAGAATTGGTGAAGATGAATGATGTTTTCTGGGAGCAAACGAGAAGGGAGATTGGAGAGCTAGGCACAAGAGCCTTTTCTAGTACCAAAAACCTTGAAGTGCAAATTGGTCAACTTGCCACTTCGATGAGCCGGATTGAAGCTAGAGATTGTGGAAAACTACCATCCCAGCCCGAGGTGAACCCTCGCAGTGTGAGTGCTTTGAAATTGAGAAGAAGGAAGGAGGTATGCAAAGCCGAGAAGGAAGTTGTGCAAGAAGATGGAAAATTAGTGGAAAGCAACAAGACAAATCTAGAAGAAGAGGAAATGGTAGTTGAGGAGGAGCCCTCAAGGGATCTCCTAACACCGAGGCAAAGGTCAACCCTACACTGCCATTTTCTAGCCCGTCACAAATGATAAGGTGGTGGTAAATGTCACAAAGGGCCTCGTAGATGGTGTGGTTCTTCCAGTCCTAGAAATCGAGGAAAGAATGTGGACGAGGTGTTGGGAATGTTTGTGGAATGGCCCCTTCCTTTGGTGGATATTTTAGAGAACGGGCCTAGGTATAACATGATAATTGATATACTATTAAATGTGAGCTGAGACAAATGTGTCGTACATAAATTTTAATGTTGTTTTAATATAGGTCAAGACAAAGATTAGTAGCCCGAAAAAATTACCCAATCCACGTGGGTATCCGAAACCAACAAAGACTCATGTTTCTAGAATGAAGCCACTATAGAATCCCTCGAAGGATGCTTCCCTGAAGAACATCCACACAATTTTAATGGCATACCCTCCCTCATTTTTGTACCAAGTTCCAGTGAAAGAAGTGAGTATTTTTTTGTATAGGGCAAATCATACTACCAGGAAGGAGGATTTGGAAGACTTTTTTCAATTTCACCCTAACTTTAATGATCGAAATAAATAATTCTTTTAGTTCTTGCATGTGTATAGGCTCATACCATGTACAACACTAACCATGTTTATAGGCTTTTGCATGTACAATCCATTTCCAAATTCAAAGGTGGGATCGGGGTTCTTTGCCCATTAAAGATCCAACATGACCAAGTGGCGATAGAGGAGTGTTTGTCCTATTTGAGGTCACGGTTAATGTAAAAAGAAAACTCCATATACATCGTACCTTATTACGAGTGGTGAGTCATCTCCATTTACTTCATTAGTCTTGTTTGGATTCTAATCAAGATTATGGGATTGTATTGAGTTAATGACGATTTCATTTTTGTAGCAAACATTGGATGGTGGCCATCATCGTTCTTCCATCAAACATAGTGTTTTGCTATGATCCGTTACATCAAACTCCCCCGGAAACAATTTCATTCGCAATTACTAATGTGATGACAGATCACATGATTACCAAGCACAAAGTATGCACGTGGAAGTCCTTCATGGTTACAATTAACTTCAAAATTCTATTATGAAATTAGGTTTTTCTAGAAGGTACTTAACTACATATTTGTGAATAATTTATCTATTTGAATGGCATAAAAACAAGTAGACGCGTGGGAAAGTGGTTACTATTGCATGCGCTTTATGAAGGAGTTGGTCTTGCTTGTGAGGGAGAATCAATTTGATCTACAACAGGTATCTATTATTCTCACCTATATATTTAGTCTAATCAATAATATCCTGATAATGCACAACCGATTTATCAATTATGAGGTTACTCATTGTTGTAGTATTTTTCCAAGGACAACGCGTCATACTCTATCAAGCTTTTGGAGGATGTACGTGAAAGTTAGGAGCTCTTTATGATGGTAAAGAATTTTAAGCCTTTACTTAACCTATCTACCATGAGGAACTTTGACTATGTTGATTTTTTTTTGTTAAATCATCATTCTCTAAAATGCCCATTGATACTTTCCAAGGTATTTTTTTTGATACCTTGATATAGATCTCTTTAGCTAGAGATATGGAGTATCAATGGTAAAGTTCATTTTATGAGAATTTTGGAAACCTTCTTTGTGTATGAATGGTTTAGTTTCCATGATTGATATAGTAACATGCAATATGAAAGGGTGTTCAATGCTGTGAGCTCTTTTCTATAAATATGAATTGTTGTATTTGAAATTTTGACCGACGTTGTTTAGTATCTATTATAATTATGCTAAAATAATCACAAACAACCAACATCCCTCATATTTCTCAAGGGTCATTGACAGGACACTAAATAGAGCGATGTCCAACCATTAACCACAACGCAGGAAGCGACATCGCAGAGATGAACGGATGGAACAGAAATGAACCCTAGTTTTACCTAAACTTATCACATCGATCTTTTAAAATGATTTCGTGTTTTTTGACATGCCACGTTATTGTATAACCAATTATAACCATCGCGACATCGGATAATACGATGTCGAACACTCTCTTACACATTGACTCTGCATTTTCTCCTTTTGACGCTCAATACTCGATCAAGAATTTGGCACATTATAAATTACACCAATTTTTTAGGAAAAAAGACAATGTAAGAAATATATTTAACTGCGGTTCAAACCCACTGTAAAAATTAATATTCAGCGATGACGCTTACAAAATCATTTGATTTTGCATAAAGTCCAGAGCGACGTCGCACATTTCATAGTTAACATCGATCACCCACGACATCGTACGAAGATGGGGGGAGTCAGGAGGCTCAGAATTTGGACCGACGTAACTTAACTATCGACAAGGTTTTCGGTTGATGACTATTTACCTTGGTTCTTTCCATAAAAACCGAGGTAAAAAATACTTTTTACCTAAGTTTTAAACCGAGGTAAAAAAATATACTTTTTGATACACCCACATTTACCTCAGTTTTTAGAGGGCTAAAAACTGAGGTAAAAAGCCTATAGAATTGAGGTAATAGGTGTTGTCTCTTGAAGTGAAATTAGAGTTACTAACTTCAGTCATATGTCAGCTCTTGTGTCGATTGTGTTGATTAAGGTGCGACGTCATATTAGCCGAGCAGATTTTACAAGGGCTCTAAATGACTACATATGTGGAGCCCACCTCATAAATCATTTCAAACTTTTAAGTTCTTCAACAATTTTTTTAAAAGGTATGATTTCTTAATTCTTTAGATTTCTTTCAATTTCGTATTTTTCATAGACATTGTTATGTATATGGTGTGAGAATTCTATGTTTTATGCTGTTTATTTCGAATTGTTCCTACGGATTTTGTTCTAGAATTTACACATTTCATTCCTAGCTTTTCGTTCAATTATTTGTCCCCTACATTCGTTTAGAACCTATACATTCTCTGGTTTTTTGTTTTTTTATGTTACTACTGGATTTTTAGGCGACGTCGCTCGGCAGTCATTCCCACTTCGACATGTGCGATAGAAGTGCAACATCAGACATTCATATTTTTCTCTTATTATATGAATGAGATGTCGTACTTATTTCAGTTAACCAATTAGTTATACCGACAGGTCTGCAACGTCGCATGTACATTTCGACTCAAATGATTAATTGAAACTATTTCAATCAGACTAATTTCTATGTATCGTTATACATTTCATCCATTACAATATGATTTTCATGAATCATATATGGCGGCAAGGGTTCGAGTAGTCATGTACGAATTGAGGTGAGCGATATTTTATTTAGAACGTAAATTCTTTAATATTCTAATTTAATTATTACTAATTTCATTGACCAAATGTAGATCCGTAGCTATTCGGACGAGGACAGTGTGCAAACTTCATTCAGCGATATCATACCACATTTCTTACGTACGTTATCCCACACGAATTTTTGTTCAATTCCAATTTTGGTAAGTCATTCTCTTTTACACATGTATTTTAATTTCAATTAAAATTTTCTCTAATTTATTTCATATATACTAACTGTGGGTTTCTGTTTATAATTTAGTACATTCCAGCAAAAATTAAGCCGCTCTTACCAAAGTTCAAGATGCTTGTTGTCTTATGGTTCCACGGAAGAGAGAATCACATGCACTATTTGGGGAATATGATGCTAAAAACCCTAACCCTGAAGGGTTTTAGCGAGTTTTTTCATGAAGAGGACCTGAAGGTTTGTGACACACTCTAGTTCGAGTTGGTTGATGGTTCTGTGTCCATAGTTTTCAATGTCATCATCCTACACTATTAGTACATAGAATTTGTAACAAATTATGACAAATATCAATAGCATTAAGACTATTTTTATTAATTGTGATTTTTATCTAATTTAATCTTGAATGTTATTTTTATGTTATTGAATAATTAATATTTAGCCTACCATACGAAACCAAAATTTTATGTTATAATCATACATAAAACTATAGAAGACTTGTGTGTAATAATAAATTTGTTTCAACCATTCTTAAAATAACAAATATTTGTGTTCACCAATCTTTTTTAATATATTCAAATTGTTCACTGGCTCTTTCCTTTGGTGGTGGATTAAAATGGTTCACACAACCAAAAAATGATATATGGCTGTATTTTAGTGTTTTAGGGATGAAATTATTCGTATTGGTCCTTGGCGGGCTCATTTGTTATGCTATTTCAGCCCACTAACTCATGCGCCGTGCTACAGAGTTGGTCGTTTGTCGACCCAAGAGAGATACGTACGACATCGCACCAATCGTGGTAGATAATACAAGGTCCCAGAATGACGTCGTCTTGAAATGACTATAAATAAAGGGTCATTCAAAATCAGTTTAAGCTAATCATTTCCATGTTTCTCACGAATACCAAGGGTCTCTGAACCCCTTTCCTCTTCTCTTCTAATAAAGGTATGAATTTCTACTCTTGTAAGTTTTGCAACTATTATTTCACCTAGTTTAATCTATGATTTTTTCGGTGTTAAGTTTTTAAATGGGTATTAAATTCCATTAATGAAACCCCCTTTGGTCATTTTATATTTCTTGCCGGAAGGAATTTCCGAACATAGAAATGCACTTGGATACGTTTTCGAGTTCAAAAACAACTCGTTGCTTTGGTTTTTAAGGGCAGAACCACTTTCGAGATTGGAAGTGGTATTAAATATAAAAAAAGGATTTTAACGGGCAGTTCTGTTCTTCCCCAAAGTAAAAAGCAATCCAACCCTAACCCTAGAGAGCTTTTCCCACAAATTTCTCACTAACCCAAATTCGAGAACAATGAGTCATAAAACCTCGGTCAACAAGTCAAGGGCAAGAGAGCGGAGCCATAGGCCGATCAAGGAGATCAACCCTTCGCTGAAATTCTTCAATAAAACTGCGGAAAAGAGGTATGTTTCTTGCTCGAAGAGACGGGTTATAAATTATAAGGTTGTTTTAGCTAGCGATATTTCTGACTTAGAGCTTGAATATATATTTTCACGGTTTAAGATTCAGCATTTAGATAATCTCATGTGCATGACCAAACCTGTTTACACTGACGAAGTAGTACAATTTTATGTTAATTTGGGTCAGTCTATCAACAATAGGGATATAACGAGGGTTAATGGAAAAAAATGTTGTGTCCAAGTAATCAAATACTGAAGTCGTTGGTTGCCCTTACACACCTGAAAAATTGAGACTCGATAACCCAACTGGCCCTCTAGAGATATACCACACCCAATCATGGCCCTCCATTACCGATGCCACCCCAATCTGTCCTGTTGCGATGAAAACAGAATATTTTAGGAGAGTAGAGGTTATCCCGGGTCAAGCGGAATGCTATGACATTAACGTGTTGATTATTGAGGAGCGTCAAATTTATAAGTTAATTTTTTGGAACGTGATGTCTACGGGCGGCCACGCGTGCGAGCCGATAATTCTCTTTTCTTACGTGATGGAGGGAGTAAGGATAAACCCTGGGTAAACCTGATGCAGGGCGAATGGCGGCAAAGATTGAAGAAGTGATGGATCGCCGTAAAGGTTCGATACGGTTTTCAGCGTAACTTTTGTGTTCGGAGTCAGAATCAGGCGAGGCCAGATGCGTTGGAACCGTATTGACGAGGTGATCAGGGTCCCATCCTTAGGATGGGATCAGTAGCCAGAATCTCCATTTGAGGTCGTTTAATGCCGTAAAATCGCATTTTCATGTTTTTTTATGTTTTCCGATTTGTTTTTATTTTCGGAAATTAGTTCCGAAAATTCATTTTCATTATTATTTCAGGTTTTTACTTCTAGTATTTAAAGACCTCATGTTCTGATATTTTATGCATTCAATCATAATATTATTTTGGAGATTATTTTCTCTCTGGTGGATTCCAGAATCAAAACCTAGGGTTTGTGCTTGCAGACCTTAATTGTTATTCAAGATTCGTGCTTGCGAATCTCTTTGATTTTCTGACTACGTCAGTATTGTCACATCTGTTAATTCGATGGCGTGATAATTTGAATTGATATAGCAATATCAGTGTTTACCGTATGTGAATTTATGAGCGAAAATTGTAGAAATGATGGATCGCCGTAAAGATTTGATATGGTTATAAATGTAACTTTTGCATTCAGAGCTTGAGTCAGACGAGACCGTTTCGCCATTTGAGACCGTTTAAGAACTCAAAAAGGAAATTTACTGTTTTTGAGTATTTTTTGATTTTCTTTTTAACCTGGAATTAATTTCGGATTTCCTTTTTTTTATTATTCCAGTGTTTCATTTTGGTATTTAAAAAACTCATGTATTATTCGGATATTTTATCAATCATAATACTATTTTTTGAGATTATTTTTTCTCTGATAGATTCTAGAACCAAAACTTAGGGTTTGTGCTTGTATAATTTAATTGTTCTTCAATATTTGTGCTTACGGATTTCTTTGATATTCTGACTGCGTCAATTTATTAGTAATACAATTTTTATTAAAAAATCATAGAAATATGTAGGGAAAATTTCTGTATATACTGTTAATATATATTTATATGCCAATTTTTTTAAAAATTATTTCACCAAATTCTGTTGATCATGTGTCGATGAATTACCACCCAGAGTAAAAGTTAAGAGGATTAATTTTTGTTTATTAGAGAAGAAAGAACAGAAGAAGAAGAATTTCACAAACAAGAACAAAATAGTCAACTCTTCATTTTAAAAAAAAAGAAATAAGAAACTATAGTCAAAAGCCTCGGATTTGACGATTGGACTTGTCTTCCCTCAATTTTCCCATTCTACCCTCGCGATTTCAGACTCTGTCTTCCGCCTCCTCCTTCTCCGCCGTCGCCGCTTCCCCCTCCGCCGTGTCCTAGAAGCTGGTTCTTCCACCCTTACCGCCGCCGAAACCATCGAAAATGGTGAGCGTTCATTTTCAATGCTCCTGAAACACTGTAATTAAAAGAAGCATTCGCCTTCTAAATTTCCTCGAAATTCTTTGAACTGCAGATCCGATTCATCCTGCTCCA
>JAULKM010043445.1:0-13054 GCA_032355605.1 Rubia tinctorum
TTGTAGAGAAACCTTGTAAGTGTACCCTGCGGGCTAGACGCTTATAAGTCGAGTTGAGTGTACCCTGCGGGCTAGACACTGCGATTCGTGCATTTATTTGAGTTGGGCGAGATACTCAAATAAATAAAGATCCAATTTTCCGCAATCCAGAGTTTTCGCAATGAGATTCATATCACTGTCAAAAACCAAACTGGTGTTGGAAATTATCATTTCACACTCTTTTCTGCAACGACATAGGTACCAAAAACTGTGTCGGCGATGAAATTATATATTTTCCAAGTAAATTTTGCACTTGCACAAGCACAAGCACTCAGCACCGGTAGAAACCTTACTGATGCTGAATAATTTCATTTCCGTCCAAATTTTCACTTAGGCACATGTATTCTACACGGGTACTTGTACTACCGGTGCTAAATTTCCACATAGACATCGGGACTCAAATTTTTCTATGCTTTTATCGGTGTATGTGTGACTACTAGCACTGGTCTCACAGCACCGGTACCCTCCAACCAGTGCTTGTTTACTAGTTTTCCACTAGAGTTACTCACCACCATAACTAATTATGAGCGAGTATATGTCCAACGGGATACACTCCTAAGAATAACATAGCACAGCCCAGTTAGTTGTAGGGTCACAGTTTGAGTTATGCGCTTCGAACCCTCAAATATATCCACACAACATACTAGTCGAGATCATATTGTCACCCTAAAAGTTTCACAAAGCAAAGGGAGAATTTGACCACATCAAGTAAAAACTCACTGCCCGTGTCATTTTAGGGAAAACTCACATGAGCATGTGAAGATGCACCATCCTCCTCATCAAGTAGAGCATGCGCAGACGCGAGCAATACTCACCCATGCTTGCACTGCACATCCTTCATCTCCTAACCAAGCTTAGTTGAATGAACTTGGGAAGGATCTCCTCCTTCCAAAGCCCTTCAACCGAGTAGCCCACCTTCTTCCCCACATCAACCGTAACGAATTGAGGCCGCTCGCGTGCGTTTGTAGCCACCTTACTAGTAGCCCTAAATTTCATCGATAAAGAGGCTAACAATGCGTCAGATTACCTATCCAAATCAGAAATTGGTGGGGAGAAATAAATTTTGATAATTTTGATGCTGAAATGTGAGGCATTATTTAGATGGATAAACTCTAAATGCCAAATCTGAGAGTATCATAGCTGAAATCAGCTCTTTTATGCTCTTAATATTTTATAAGACTTTCATGTGAGTGTGATTCAAGCTGTGATTTCTCTATGCTTCTGAATGCGACCAGATTTTCTAGCCCAGATGTCTGATTTTGATGTCTTTTAAGTTTTTGACGATTGCTAGAGGATAAGTTAGTAGTAATGTTTGACTGCTCACAAATTATGTTATCTTGTTATGCTATATTTTTTGAATGAGTGAATTCCGAGTAGACTCTTACTGGTTTTTAATAGATTTTGTGTGGACTCTTAAGTGGCTTTAGTTGCTTAGGTTTTGGTTTTTTCTAATGGAACCACAACTTAAGTTATTCCTCACCGTGAATTGAGTATAATCAGAACTTCTGATTTTCTTTGGCCTCGATCTGCAGGCCAAAAGTCTTGATTTGTTTGTATACCTAATTGCTTTTATGCCAATCATTTTATGTTAAAAGATGGTGCAATTGTCTAGACATTCAATGTCAAGCCTCTGATTCTCCGAGTTTTGATACTATTTTGATTATTAATCCCTTCAATCTCTTTTCGAGTTTGGAGACTTCTTTGGTTTTTCTACTATTACATGTATGAATAAGCTGAGGCATGATCTTCAAGCCTTTGAGTTGAAAGATGGCTAAGAGCAACCCAGCTGGGAACTTCAATTTGAATGTTACAACTCCTGGCCTATATATGAGGTCTCCTACGCAGACTTTGAAAATTTGAGTTGAACTACAGTAACTAAAGTTCGTCCAAACATGAGAGTCAGCCCGTGGCACAAACAACTGAAGTAAAGGCAAAACTATAGCCTAGGTTTTATTTTGGAATGGTTTTCCAGCAGTTAATGTACATATTTTTTGCAAGCATACAATTGGTAATAACTTGCAGGTTTTATTGGATATCTGATTTACATTTTTTAATACATGGGGTGAATCAGTGGCCGAATAAGGACGGAATGTAAGGGGGCTGGAAAAGAGGGGCAAACATTTTTTTTGGACAGCGGAGTACGGCGGCAAGCCGGTGGGTGGACGGCGGGAACAGGGAGGAGGAGAGGCAATTTTCAGAAAAAAGAATGTTGGGCCTATTGGGTTAAACCCATTTATAAGATTCCATTTTTTCCCTTAACGAAAACAAAACGACGCTGTTTCACTTATAGTTAAACGACGTCATTTTGTTTAAATCCATTTTCCCCTTAACAAAAACAAAACGACATCATTTCACTTATAGTAAAACGACGTCGTTTTCTTTCATGAAGAAACAAAAAAAATGAAAAATGGCAGTCGTCTTACTCAAAGCTCACCGAAAAGGAGTTGAAACCTAGGTTTAGGGGGCGGCATCCATGGATTCCGGTGGCTCGTTGACCTAAATTCCAAGCCACCGGATCCTAGAGGTGGCGTCAGCACCCCTTCGCTCCCCCCTGGTTCCGCCCCTGGGGTGAAGACAAATGTTAGGTAACATATCCAAATAAACAACCATCCATCTAGCTAGCTATCGCTTTTCACAGATATATATGATCCTAAATAAAGTCTCATCTTCTTTGTAATATGTTTTTCTTAGGGGCTTGGGACACCCTATATATATATATATATATATATATATATATATATATATATGGGATGGTTCAGGTGAGACAATGAGTTTGTGTGACACTAGTAAATTATGTGAGACTTAATCTGAAACATTAAATTTTTTAATGTAATGGCCAAATTTTTTTAGCACAACTGTAGTAAAATTATAAAAAAAAAATATGCGAACCTTTTATTTGGGTCACGTGGATCATAAGAGGATTTGCATTCCATTGCCAAACCACCGTGTCAAAGTTGATCCCCACCTCAAGTCCTTTCCTGTGTACATTAAACATTGTCAAATTAAAACACCATATTCCAAAAACGCACGTATGTTCCCAAATTGATGTAATCCATTGTGCACCCAATTTATTGACTAACCAACCACTTCAACTATTAATTTGTTGCGTCCACTTTGTTACAAAATTTTCATTAAGTATGCCAATTCAAACCAAATAACTTCATTTGAAGCATGAGGTAAAGTCGTCAACATACTTTTTTTCTTTCAAAAATTAATAATTATATAAAAATAGAATACAATATTTGTCTCATCATAAATTAATAATTATATAAAAATAGAATACAATATTTGTCTCATCATAAAGTTTAACAATGTGCGCCAATTTTTTATCTACTAAAAGCTGGACATCACCTATTTCGCTGATCAATTTCTGGTCGATGTTGCATTTAGGGGTGTTCAACCGGTCGATTTGTCGGTTAGTCGGTTAATCGGTTTTGACTTTTATCGGTTTATAAATTTAATAAGGAACCGAATAAACGACCGATAATGTTGTCAATTTTACCGGTTCGGCCGGTTCAGTTAGTATCGGTTTCGTTTGATGTGTCAGTTATTACCGATTAACATACATACCATTCATTTTAAATTAAAAATATAAATCCATATTAATATTTATTAGTAGTTAGAGCCATAAAACTTGGAATATAAGGTAAAAAAATAGAAATTGGATAATTGTGTTGCATAGGAATTGAATAATTTTTTGAATTAATATTAAAATTGTATCTCGTCGATAATTATTAGTGTTGGGCACAATTATAAGCTACATCGAATGTTTTTTGCATAATTATTTGCTTTGGGCATAATTATTATTTAAAGATATATGGGTTAATAATATAGAGTTTAAATAATAGTTAATTTGGGTTAGTAATTTAAAGTTTTCTTATTGGGTTTGTGATTAAAGCTCAAAATTTAATGAATTAATTTTTGGGGTTGAAATTAATTAATTAATTATTATGCTATGAAATCACTTACCGGTTATCTGGTTAGACCGACTGCCAAATAATAAAAATGAGAAAGAAACTAATTAACCGATATAACCGGAAAACCATAACCGATATTAACCAATTAACCAATCAACCGGTAAACCGAATTAAATACCGGTTCGGTTTTGACCGGTTCGGTTTTCCTTTTTTTCGAACACCCCTAAGTGAGAGTTGTGAGATTCTTGTATCTTTGGGGGAACTAGGTTAGTTTAGGAATAAACGTTGAATGTGTTGGGAAACTCTTTACATGACATTTTCCGCTTATATTTTTGCTCGTTCTTGTTTACTAGAGGAAGAGTAAAGGTTTAAGTGTGGGGGATTGATCTGCACCAAAAAGAATGTGTTAACTAATGCATTTGACACACTTATTAGTATGTTTTGGCTGATTGCTAGGTTTAGTTGGGTTTACAATACAAGGGATTTATGTAACCATTATTGGTTTTCTTGTCTAAATCCCTAGTTTTGTAGACTTAGTAGACCGAATGGACACTATGTCCTTACGAGCACCTAGATTATGTTTTGTGAGCTTATTTGTAGGTTGCTTGTAAGAACTTTGGCATATATTGTAGAAGGTTATTCGCAATAATGGTAGTAGACAGTAGAAGTCCATTTGAAAGAATGGTAGTAGACAAGGCCACGAGTCAAAACGTGGTAGTAGATGGAATCGAGCCAAGAAAAGAAAGGAGTCAAAGATCAAACAAGATGAAGACTGGAACGGCTATGTTGTATTGCACGGGTCATGCCAACCAATTGGATGGTGCCAATGGCATGGGTCATAGTGTATTTCCTAGCCTGTGTCATTCAAAGAGATGGCACGACCCCTTCCTCTTGAAATTGAAGATCCTAAAACCAGACTACGGGAAGTGAATATTTACACAACCGCGCTATCAATTGAAAAGGAATTGACTCCAAGTCTGTAGCTCGCAAGGTATTGCATGAGTCGTGCTGCTCAGAAGGTGAAAACGAGCTTCCAGCTGGCAGTCTGCAAGGATTCACATGGGCTGTGTAATTCAAACGCTCAGGATATGCTCCCTGACGGTGGCCTGCGAAGATATGCATGGTCGTGTGCTCAAAAGATAGGAGGATACACGTCCAGCCAGCAGTCGTGCCCTATTGCACTGGCTGTGTGTCGTTTGCTTTCCTTTTTGGGCCTTCTTCAAGGCCCAATTCATATTACTATATAAAGGGACGTATGTCTACTAGAGTTTAAGTCTGGCTAGTATATTTTTCATTCTCCTAGTTTTGCTAAGAGTAGATAGAGAGATAAAGGGAATAACCCTTCTCTCTTAGTTTAATTCTTCTACTTTTTCCCAAGGGTATTGAATCCAATGGATCCATTGGGTTCAATGCTTAGGGAGTAGATCATTATCTTGGGGATTTAAATTTGCATACATGACTTGGTAGCTATTTTGTGAGATTATAAGATCATCATATCTTTTAATGCTTATGAATATTATTTTTGACTTGTTCCTTACATTTTTGTTAAATGCATGATGAGATGTCAAATGCATGTATTTTCCATAGAATTTAACATCTCTTTTGTTATCTTTTTGTTGGAAGATTGCTAGATTTAGGTAGGTTTACATCATAAGGGTTTAGATAACCGTTTTCGGTTTTCGTATCTAAATCCTTCATTTTGTAACCTAGTTCAAATCTAATAGATTTTTGGTCCTTACGAGCATCTAGATTCTTGTTGTGATCTTAACTTGTATATTGCTTGTAAGCCCTTTGGATTATTTTATTGAAGGATTCTCAAGGATGGTAGAAGATTGAAGGCCACAAGTCAAAATGTGCTAGAAGATAAAAGAGTTAGAGAAGGAAGACAAAGAATCCTCATGAATTGTGATCCGGAAGTTTAAACCGAATTCGTGGAACAGTTCAAGAAGAACCAACCTTTGATAGTGATACCATTGGATTCGTCTTCCAGGGTGGTACCTGGAAAGTCTGCTGAGGGATTTGAAGATGTTGTGGGGAACATGGAATAGGAGAAAAGTGTGCGAGTTGACATTGAGTCGAGTGGTGACGATGGTGAGTCTCAAACTATTGAGTGTACTTCTCCATTGAAGAAAGCTAAAATAGAAAAGACTTCTAAGAAGAGGAAAGGGGCAAAGGCGATTGAGAGTTTTAGCACTTCGGAACTCGCAAGCTTACAACATTTTATGAAAGATATGAATGGTCATCTTTCGACAATGGCTAATGTTTGGGTTCGTGCTGATAATCGTGAGCAAGACACGACTGATAAATATAACAAATTTTTGGGAGAGTTACTTAAATTAGATGGTTTATCACCAAGTGAGGCGATGGAAGCAGTAAACATTCTAACAGCTCAGCCAAACAAATTGAATATCTTTTTCAGTTGTCCTACTCAGCTGAAAAGGAAATATGTGAAGTCTTTACTTGGTTCTATGTCTTCTGGTGGTGGTGATATTTAGGGGGCTTATAGTTGTCGATGTCGAATAATCAATGTTTCATTTTTAAATTTAACTATTGTATTAGATAAATATTGTATTGGTTGATATCATACATTATGTTTTTCGAAAAAATATTGAATTCGATATTTATATCCTCTGGGACATCCATATTTACGCATTTGATTTTTTAAATATCATTATTATAAAAAATAATAGAAATTAATACTTATATATGTATTAATCACATATGAAATCCTTTATATTTATAAATGTTATTTTATTTTTAACATAGTAGAAAATTATATTTGTTTCCCTAGTGCGAATCAAACAGTAACAAAGGGAATAGGGGAGAATTCGATTCCCTTTCTATAACTGAACCAAACAGATTTTAAAAATAAGGATTATTCCTTTCCTTTCCATTTCTTTCCCTTTCCTGATTTATTTCCCTTTCCCTTTCCTTGATTGAACCAAACGACTCCTAATAATTAAAAGAGAAAAGAAATAAAATGATAGCTGGGCTCTTTGACATTGTCAGTGGCCATGGCCAGGGTCAATTTAACACAGCCAGTGTCAAGTGTTCTACCCATCTTCTACCAATTTTCAGAATAATTGGTCTTCTCTTCTAACGTATGTCGCTACAGGTGAATCGTTGATCCGTTTTGAGAGTTCTTGTAGTAAATTTTACAGTGCTCGAGAAGACGAATCCAATGATACCACCCTCGGAGGTTAGTTCTTCTCGGATTGTTCCCAGAACTTGGTTCAAACTTCCCGATCACAATTCGTCTGCTTCTTTGTCTTCCTTCTCTGACCCTTTTATCTTCTGCCATGTTTTGACTCGTGGTCTTCAATCTTCTACCATCCTTGCGAATGGCCTTCAAGAAAATGCTCCAAAGTGCTTACGAGCAATCTACAAATTAAGCTCAAAAAAAGGAATCTAGATGCTCGTAAGGACCAAAAATCCATTAGACTCAAACTATGTTACAAAATGAAAGATTTAGATACGAAAACTGAAAACGGTTATCTAAACCCCTTATGACGCAAACCTACCTAAATCTAGAAATCATCCAACAAAAATATAACAAAAGTGATGTTAAATGCACATGCATTTGACGTCACATCAGTTTTCTCATCACTTCCTTCGTTTGTTTCAAGGTACATTGCGTTAGGGGGTTCGACAATGTCTCTAAGTTCATCTACCGCCCTGAATAATTGGTGGGTGATGCCAATGACCTTCTTCTTCATGCTGTCAAGCTCTTCCTTAACCATTTTCCACTCCTCGGCTAACATCTTAGCCTTTTTTTAGCTTTGAACTGCTCTTCAGTTCGGTCTTGTAGTTGTGTCTCAAAGGTAAACATTTGAACCTTCAAGTCTTGTACCTCATTTCTGAAGGTATTACACTCATTAATTATATAGTTAACAATATAATTAGGGCAATGATTAGCCCAATCCCAGTTCCTCATTGCTGGGTTCCAAGACATTCGAGTTTCTCGAGGTCCACTCTTAAAGAAAACAACACGAACAATATCTTCGTTAAGCGCCATATTTCTTACATCGTGCCAATAAACTGTCAGTAGGGTTTTAAGGAGTTATCCTAAGTATTTTATGAGAGTTTTTTACATTCCATAGGGTCCAGAATCTACGCTCTGATACCATTTGTAACGCCTATCCCAAAATTATAGGGGAAATTTATTACAATGATTAACTCTTAAAAATTATTCTTTTCTGCAACGGAAGCGGGAAAGTTTAAATGATAAATGCTAATTGCATATTCCAAAAACATGTTTTCAAACGAAATAAATGAAACTAAGGGTGTATGGCTACAGGCGTCCCTCACTTGTTATTTGTCACGCTCGGACCTTAACTAGCTCTTCAACCTAATTTTTTTTTAAAAGAGTGGGGGTGAGCTTTTGCCTACAAGGGTTCCAAGTTCGCAACCATTTTTTGTGATACAATCAGGATGCCATACATGCATGCAGTTTTGAGAAAATAATTTTATCCACTTGAAATAGTAAGCGGGAAAGTATTCCATTCATGATCAGTCACGGGTAATATCACATACAAATCATTTCTCACGAAACAATATTAGAAAGTATATCACATAGCAAGATAGTAACATCACATAGAAAAGGATACTGGTCAGGTGGGGGATTATTGGGGTGTTCTAATCATAGCCTTAGAACGGGATCCTGATAACAACTTCATGCCCTGCCAAACATGCCAATGACCATCAGGCCAATAGGTAGACCAACGTCACTAGTCACAGGAGGGTATATCTCAAGATAACCGACAGAACCTAAAGAAGCCTAACCAAGCGATCAGGCCCGATGCCGACCTCGCAGGGTTTTGATTATTCAGTAGGGTTTTGGGATCCAAGAGCAGACATGACATGTATAGGCAGTACAGTAATACAGTTCAGGCTATGGGCGATAAAAGTGCACCTATAGTAACAGGTAAACAGTCAAGAGCAAGCAAGCTATGGGCGATAAAGTACACCTATAGTAACATGTAAATAGTCAATGACAAGTCAGGCTATAGGCGATAAAGCACACCCATAGTTACAGGTGAATAGTAATCACAATTCAGGCTATGGGCGATTAGGTACACCTATAGTTAACAGGTACACCCATAGTTAACAATTACACGATCAATATCAAGATATGCATATGCAATGCAGAAAACTGGCTCGAGTAATTTATTTGAAATAACAAAATTTGGCAATTTGATTTTGAAACATTGGGAATAAGTTTTAAAGCTATTGTAAAATAGCCTTTTGTTTTCAAAGTGTTTTCTTGAAAAGGTTTAGAAAAGGTTTGGTTTAAAAACGATTTTGACAATTTTTTTGGGAAAGGTAGAAACCCTCACTTCTCTTGCAACTTAAGAACTATGATTCTCGGTGAAACCTACAAATGTGATGTATCACAAATTAACTAAAATTTATTTCAAGTTCTACATAACACAAGGAAACCATAAAATTGATATTAAAGTGAAGGATTTACAGCTAACTAGTACTCAAGAAAATGACCATAACTCTCCACACATCATCCTAAAAATTACGAATTTGAAATCCTTAAAAACTAAACTTCTATAGATTTTGTTTGACCGTTTTCATTTTAAATTTCATACACTATTACCTCTTAAACAAATTGCAGTAACACATAATTGAACAGATTAATATGAAACTGACCAGTACTCACGATAACTGGCATAACTCATCACAAATTATTCTACAAATTATAAATCCTTAAAAACTAGACTCATAACTCATCACATATTATTCCAAAAATTATGAAATCTAAACCCTTAAAAACTAGAATCATATAGCTTTCATTTGATAGTTCACGCATTGAAATCCATTTCAAAACATTTCTCTTAACCAGCACTGCAATCAGAAAGATTACTAGTTGATCACTCAGTACTAAATCGACCATAACTTTCTATAAATAGATCATAAAAATAAGATACATATATCATTGGAAACTCGATTTCGAGACCTTTCATTAGGTATTTCACACAAAAATTTTAACTATCTATTTCTTGTTCAAATAGCTAGTACAACGTGATTGCAAAACTAAAATCAGCACTGAAAAAACAAATTTACTCTTACTCACACATCACTCATAATTTCCTACAAAGGTTTCTACGTTAGTATCCTACTCATGCCTTGTTAAAGAATAATAATCTACTTACGGTTCATCTATGGATCCAAGAACCAATGCAGAAAGCTCCAACAATCGTCTTGCTTCCTTCTAGTTCCGGTGGAAGCAACAACTCGCTCTAGAGACTCCTTCTAATGCTCCTACGTTCTTCACTTGATCTCAGCAGTATTGTGTTGATGTGGTTTTTTTTATGGTGAATAGGGGATTATCTTGTAGAAAAAAGGTTGGGGTTAGGTCCCCTTGATCTTTATATACCTAGGTAGAATATGAGTACGATTAGTTTAGTCTAATCAGGTTTTGATCATGGATGGGAATCAAGAGCTCTCTTTCGAATTGAAATCTACACGTGTCACGTAAAAATCCATGCCTCTGAATAAGTCTTGATATAGATTGGAAGTATCTGATCACTTGTATAACTCTTTCTCTCACAAATTTTTTATTATTTATGATTTCACCTTCTTTATTATTGCAACTTAAACCTAAAAATATGTATCATTCTAAATTCACCGAACAAGAAATTATTGATTTAAGGTTCCTTGTTTAAAATGAAGAAAATTTTTTGGGTCTCACATTTCTTTATCATACATAGCCTGAGTTGCTCTTGAGTGTTTACCTATTACTATAGGTGTACTTTATCGCCCATAGTCCAACTTGATCTTGACTGTTTACCTGTTACTATAGGTGTACTTTATCGCCCATTGCTTGATTTGTATTATTGTACTACATGTACCTATACTGCCTGCCTTGGGTTCCCAAAACCCTACTGAATAATCGAAACCCTGCGAGGTCGGCACAGGGCTTGATCGCTTGGGTAGGCTTCTTTAGGTTCCGTTGGTTATCTCAAGATATACCCTCCTGTGAAAAGTGACATTGGTCTACCTATTGGCCTGATGGTCATTGGCGTGTTCGGCATGACATGGTCTAATTATTAGGATCCTGTTCTAAGGCTATGCATAGAATGCCCTGATAACCTCCCTCCTAACCTGTATCCTTTTCTGTGTGATGTTACTATCGTGCTAAATGATATACTTTCTGAAATTGTTTCATGAGAAATGGTTTGTATGTGATATTACTTGTGAGTGATCATGCATGGCATGCTTTTCCGCTTATTATTTCAAATGGATAGCATTATTTTATTAAACTGTATGCATGGATAATATCCCGACTGTATGACAAAAAATGGTTGTGAACTTAGAACCCTCACGGGCGAAAGCTTGTCCCCGCTCTTTTTAAAATCTTATTAGGTTAAAGCGCTAAGTAAGGTACAATCATGACGAATAACGAGTGTAGGACGCCTGCGGCCATAAACCTTAGTTCCATTTATTTCGTTTGAAGACATGTTTTTGGATTATGCAATTCACATTTATCGCTTAAACTTTCCATCTTCCTCCATAAACAAGAATAATTGTTATGAGTTTATCATGGTAATAAATGTCCCCTTCAATTTAGGCCGATGGAGAGTTCCTAAGTTTTTCTACTCTAGCCCTCCTCATCCTTCTTCTCCGATTACCTGCGTACTTCGTTAGATAATGTAGAGTTCTTAAGTTCGTGGCACATGTATGTACCATAAACTAGGAGCTAAACAATACCCAACTAAGAAGAAACACTAGCACAATCATTAGAAGTACACGAATCACTATCACAATGGCTCAACATCAAAAACCAACAAAAAAACAAAAACAACACTAACTACTCAACTAATAAGCTATGCAAGTTTATGAAAAGACCTTTAGACTAGCATTTCTTGCAGCGATGCCAAAATTTGACCCACCCCCTCTTGGTGCCGCTAATAAATAACCTTTTCACGGTAGATCTACTAAATCGTGAGGAGGACATTTAAAAACCAATGATAGTAATTTATATTGTTGCTCCCATTCCTATTGCTATGCTACCTATAAGTTAGATAGTGGTAAGACCGGGGTCATCCACAGAGATGCTAAGAATCTAAAAGTTAACTACACACAACCGTGATCGGGTCGTCAATCCAACCACATGCTAGGAAAATCTAGTATGGCTAAAACAGGTTTTTTTGGGGGAGGGGGATGGTTTACTAACCACTACAAGCAGGTGAAAGCAAAAGAAAGTGAAACTATATAAAACTAGCACTTGGGGAATATTTGCATAACATGATTGGTGTTATGTTTTGATCCCCGATTCGATCACATTCAAGATATAAAAACCTATTCTAGTGTTTATAACACATAGTGGGGTCGGTAGTCAACACTTTCCCATACCGGTCACGTAGGGTGAGTATGTAATCTTCCAATGGCTGTGCCTCCGTAGTTAGGGGAGTCCAACAACAGCCTTGCTTATTGTGTAGATTTGAATCTCCCCCGTACAATTACATCCCGGGCACTCCACCACGAATGCTTCTCCCTAGATCTATAGGGAAAATGGGATGAAACACCCCATCGATGGCTCTAGGGTTGCGACTCACGCTAATCCTAGTTTTCTACTAACACTATCTCTGTTTTTTTTAAATTAAGACCACTTTCGCGGGGGGAGTTAATAGACACTCCAAACCTTATAATATCCTCGTCGAGGACCAATTTACAAAACGTTCAATAATTTGAACGAGCCATCCTAACTAAGACATATGTATGTCATCCAAAGATAACTCCCAAATTGAGGTGCTTCCAAGAGGTGCGAACTCCACCCCTGTGTCGATCGCACCCTTGGCCGGACCTCAAAGTGTGGGATATAAGGTCAAAATTGCAGCAAAATTTCCAATAGATTGGCCAAGGTGATTTGAGCAAAACTAATGTGATAACAAATGTGATGACTACGGATTCTGGACAGCTTCATGCCATAAGACAACCTTGTTAAAATATGATATTAGGGACTCCATCCCTATCCATCCTGAGTAATCCTCTCTCCATTCGGGTGAGATATTTCATTCCAAAAACTCCCTCAGCTCCTGAGGTTCTGCTTCTCTTTGCAAGTTGATCCGCAAGCTTGTTAGCCTCCC
>JAULKM010043456.1:0-13054 GCA_032355605.1 Rubia tinctorum
TCCGGCTGCCACCTCTCAACAAAAGCAGATATCAATGCCATGTCCAGGTACTTGAACATAATTGCGGGAAGATGAGACAGACCGGTTGCACGTATCCTTGCCTGAACGACTGCGCTGCACTGAGGTAGAGTAGTGACAAGCTCCTTCCAAAGATTATCACTAATGTGGCATTTCAGCAAACCTCACTCTACACCATTCCAAACATCGACTGTGACATGACCTCCGAAACTGGGTAAAACGAGGTCATCCACCGGACCACCAGCCATCGGGCCCTGCACAATCCAGGAATCATATACAACTTGCTTCCTCTTGTTACGAACACCCCTATCAATGACAGACTCACAAACATTGCACGATCCACCAGAAGACTGGGCAAATCGACCAGCTCTGTTCCTGCAAGTATGTCTACCTCCAACACGACCACCTGCTGGAATGTTCACATTCACCTGAATAGCCATCTCAGGAGGGCCACAGGGGGAACATTGGATGTACCATGTCCGCCCTCGAAAATGGGTCGTGGATCTGCACCACCACCATCATGCGGGCTACATTCAGGTACTTCATCCCCTGCATGCGATAACGATTGCCAACTTCCTTCCTTCCGGAACGAAAACATTCCATCGTCATTGAAAAGTTCAGATCCGGACCATCCCAGGTTTCCATCGGCTCAAAAGTACCACCGACCCTTGGAGAAGTTAGCTCAACGTGTAACTTGTTATCTTGCACAAAATCAGGCAACTGTTCCTGCAGAGACGCAATACGTCTCGCCGCCCTGGCGGATGCACTAATCCCCCTCTCACGTATACTACGACCTTTATCAGCGGGTCTGCCGTCATCGCTCATCTGTAAATTATTAGCCTAACAATTAATCACTTATAGGAGAAACATATAATACATGAATAATTTAAAAGTTAAAGTTGAGAGGTAATAATATATTTACAGTTTCCATATTCAATTATGTATGATGAAATGGTATAAAATGAAGAACAAATCCCTAAAATAATATACATCAATTTCTAAGTTTCATCTTATATCATTTTCAACTTACAAGAACAAATTAAGTTATTCCTAATGACATGGTCTAACAAGAAGAACACTAATGTAATTTACATATGTATATAAGACTAAAGTAATTTTCATCTAAGAAATTATAAACATTAAATTACATACTCAGTTATGTATAATCAAACAGGATAACACAAACAACAAACTCATAGCAAAATTCAATATTTTCTATATAAACAATTATTCATTTAAGTTATCTACCAAAATAAATATTAATTATTAAATGGGACTATAATCAAAATTTACAATAACATTTTTCTACTCACATGTTATTTCAGATTATTTTTAAAAACTTCAACTTTCTTCTTAAAATATTATTTTTGCAATTATTTTGTTCAAATACTTTATGTTTCAACATTTTTTTATTTTTACAACCATTACATAACAATATTTTCAAATTGTTCTATTTCAGATTATGCATTAATTCCCACATTAAAATTTAATTTCATTTTAAATTAAACACCCAATTTCCATAAGCCATTCATTTTATTAAACCTGAAATTTCAAATTTCAAATTTCATTTAATTCAATTTTTCAATTCAATTTCAATTTCAATTCAATTTTAATTTCATTTTACTTTCATTTCAAACAATATTTTACAGAATAAATATTTCCCTAAACCTTTTTTTAAAAAACAATAAACCCTACAATTTATTTTACTTAATTTTATCTTTAAAAAGCTTAAACTAAATTAAAACAAAACCTAAACCCTACAACCCTATCCTCCCCAGCCCGCCGCCGTAACCCCACCCCCCGGCCCGCCTAAATCCTACCCTCCCTCCCGCCGACGTAACTCTCTCCTTCCCCCGCCGAAACCCTATAGCCCACCGACCCCGCTCTCCCGTCATCACCACACCTTCACCGTCCTCTCCCAACCATCCTGCGTCCAACGCCGTCACCTACTCCGGTCTCCCGCCGTCGTACCGACGTGTCCTGTCCACCCAACACCCTGCCTTCCCCCGTCTCCTGTCCCCCGTCCACCCACAGCCAACAACAAACCCTATCCCGTAAACACCAACATTTGAAAACCAAAAAACCCCAGCACACCAAATCTGTTTTTCAAGCTTTGCCGGTTCAAAAATAAATTTCCCGACCACAAATTGTTGAAAACGACCTGCTCCGGCAAAGAATGGGTACAAAACGATGCAAAAATTGAAGATTACTAACTTTTTCCGTCTAGGGGGTGACCGGAGTTGTTCGGTGGTGGTGGCCGGTGGGTGGTGTTGGACGGCGGCGGCCGGCATTACGCGGCGGGTGCTGGTGGTGGGCGGAATGAGTTTTGGAGGGGGCTCGGCCAAAACGAAGGGAAGAATGGAAAAAAATTAATTCTCCAATTCCCGAAACAATAAAACCATTCAAAATCCAAACCAAAAACAAAAATAAAAAATGTTACAAATAATACATGTATCTGTATGTATTATGACCTAAAATATAGGGTCTGATATAACACCACCCATATAAAATGTCTCGTGACTTGAGTTTGTAACTTGCGTATGACCTTTTCGAAATTTCTTCCTTAATTTCTCAGTGTCAGCGAATGATACAAACCAATCTTTTGCTGACTATATTGTTGGTACAATTTGTCCATTTTGCATAAATCCAAATCAACATTAACTCCTTCTGCATGGTTTTTATCATCCAATCCTCCACATGGGCTCCATTTCAAATTTAGACTCCGCCCGGTATAGGGACTTGGAAGGCTATAAACAAAACCTCAACAGTTTGACAATCTATCATTTTTTTCCATAAAAACAAACCTTGACAATCTATCATTGTTTAGTAATTCTCCTTGTCGTTTCAAACTTCACATTTTAACTTTTAACAGTTGATTTGAAAAATATTTGATCTTTAATATCTTTCATTATCAATAATTAAAACTTCTAAAAATTTGATACATTGAAAATATATGCTATAATGAGTTTAGCAGCAATGTATCACACAATAATATTTTAACCTTATATACCAATTGAATTTTGAAATCAAATTTAAGAAATTTTAACTAATGAATGGTTAAATTCCACTTAGAAATGGAGGCCAGAGGGAGTAGTACATAAATATAAATTCAAAACACCAACTTTATCGTGAATTGGTTCATTCAAAGTTTCAAACACTTCTTTTCAGTCGTAGTGCCAAAAAAGTCTCCTCATCATGTTAAAGTAATTAATCGTACTACATCTACCTCTGTGATAAAATTCCATCCCTCATAAACCTTGAACACTTTTCTTTTCTGTGTCGCTCAAATCCAGTCTCTCCCACAAAGCACATATAGCTTAAAAAGCTAAAAATCCCCTTCAAACTCCACATTTCATCCCTTCCAAGTTTCTCTCATTTTCACAGAGAAGCAATACGACCACCAATTTTATTTATCCTTATTAGCAACTCCAAGTAACACAAGAAGTTTCGGGGTTGGGGTGTCAGTTCGGGTTTGTGCGCACGCGTGGCGCGGGATTCTTCGGCAACTCATTGACGAAATGTGCAGCCATTCTGTATACATGGCTGGAAGGGCGCCTTCAGTCTCCCTCTTGTTTTTCATGCTTATTGTGACAATGGCGAATCTTGAGAATGAGCAGGCATTATTGCACCTACGCCCAAGCAATGAGTCCGGGATAAAGAGGCAGAAACTGTCGGGAGAAAATAATATTGCAGCAATGGGGGGTCGAAGGGGAGGTCGCCATTTTTCATGGAGGAGGGATAAGGAGTTATATGTCGGTGCTCATGCAGTTCCAAGCGGCCCAAATCCCATCTCCAATAGGTGATGGGAAATGCTTTTTGTTTGCTATCCTAATAAGTGTTTCCTTTTGTTTTCTGTGTCTAGTTCTTCTATTTTGTTGGTTGTGAAATGCTTTTGGTCTTCAATGCCATTATTGTGATTTTTTTTTTGGTTCTTATAGGTGATGTAGTTTTCTCAATCATGGAGACAGATTTGGGGTTTGATTGCTAACTTTTAGAATAGTTGTTTAATTTGAGAATCTAAGAAGGGTCATCATTCCAATGTCGTTTTCTTGACCAAAGCTGTGCTTCATTTGCTTTTCCATTTTTCTCAACAATAAATGGTTGTCATCTCTACTGATAGATGTACATAGTAATGAGAATAATTGTTGTTTGTCCAATTGTTAGCACCGGCACTCTTTATATATATGATATATATTTATATGAGAAAGTTTATTCTAGTCTTATACCTTAGTATACCCCCTCAATCTTTACGAGTTACAATGACGGATAGATTGGAGCCATGTTTACAAAACTACTCACTAGAAATACTTTTTAGTAAAAATATCATAAACATGTTGATAGAATGTAAAACCCACACATAATTGTGGCTGTGTGTATTCATATATATACTGAGTACAAATGGTATACAAGGCAGAATCAGATATGGAAAAGGATATGTACAAAACCAATCAAAAATAGTATTCCTTTCTTAATCTGATTCTAATTTATCTAATATTCTATTACAAATAACAGTAAAATTTTAGATTTAACGGTTTGACTTAAAAGAATGTCCACGACATGGCATTTTTTGTTAATTGAGTGATAAAAAATGTTTAAAATATGAGTAATCAAAAGTAAACACGAGTTTAAGGATCACGATAAAATCATTTAGATGAGACTGACAAAAACGTTGGGATACTCATTGTTTTAGGAACTTTGAGGTTTCTATTGAGTATAAGGTAATCGAATATAATTAGGATATGCAATTTGCTTTATCTAAATCCAAGTTACTTTACAATTAGTGAAATTTACATCCAATCCAACTAGCATTTAGTTATACCTATCATATCGCAAGGAATGGTTGATTTCAAAAAAAAAAAAAAAAACCAAGTTACACTAAGATTTTGCATCCGGTTGTTCAAATAAACTCATTCAATATAAAATGGCTCAATTGCTTTTTTCACGATCTTTAATGGTCATATTTGAGCATCAATATTTCTAGTTGCATACAACATTTTCACATAAAAATTTGATATTTAGAAAATAGATGTTTGAATCTAACAATATCTCACATGATATTTATATAATATATATATTAACTTATATTTAGTGTCAAAGTTTGCAAAATTTGACTTGGAACAAGCAATTGAATCATTTTATCTTGGATGAATGGAGTACTCCTTCTGTCCCATTTCAAGTTGTAATTTAACTACATTTTAGTCAAAACTTCCTAACTTTGACCCTAATATTGAATTGGTATATAAGTATAAATAATATTACGTGATACATTGTTAGATTCGTTATAACATATATTTTTAAAATATAAATTTTTACAAGTTTTAATTATCGTTAATGAAAGATATTGCGGATCAAACACTTTTCAAATCAGCTGTTAAAAGTAAAATGGTGATATTCGAAATGGGACAGAGAGAATATAATAAATTGATATTATTTGTATTAATAAGAGTTGACACATACTGTAGAGCACATAGCGCCTCCACGATTGCTTGAGAATCCCCAGCTGACTTCCTGGATCGTATGCGTCATCCATCAGCAAACATATTTGTAAATGTTAGATTCCTACAGAGTTATTACTCCATATATAAGATCATGTAAGTCACACCTACATAGTATCAATTGATTTTATAATAAGGGTCTATAATTCTAAAGTCAAAGACATTAAATGCTTTTAAGCTCGCTCGCGATTACTCTCCGAGATGCAGAGAGTGACAGAGATGATGTGAAAGGGTTTCTAAGAAACGTGAAAGCTACATTAAGAGACCATTCACCGTGGCCGGGGTGCTCCGAGGAGGAGCTGGAGTGAAAATAATTGCTCATTACGAACCCATTAGTTAATAAAGTAAGGCCCGCCGGTGAAAATAATTGTTCATCTTTTACTTTTCTTGTGTTGGTTTCTTCCCTAATTGTAGAACTCTCCATCGATGGAAAAGGGAGATGTTTTTAGGATGAAGGGAGAAGAATTTAGACTACCTTTTAGAAAGCTCCAAGCATTTACTGTGGTTTTTCGGGAAGGTGGAAGAGAATTCTAGAGCATGCTTGGTTCATCTTTAAATAGAAGTGTCAGAGAAGAGTTCATTATTCAATTTCATCCACTCCATTCCATAGCCACTTCTATTCCTTCTAGTGAGATATCCACTCTCACAATGAGGAGTTAAAGAGAAGTATCAATTCTCTCTAGTTAGTGAGTATCTACCATTGTGTGAGTAACCTTGTAATTCATCCTACTTGGCTGAGATATTTGTAACCCTACTATAGCCTCATATAGTGGAACATTTGTACTATATAGTACCACGGTTCTCGATTTAGGTTTTCCGCGTTACCAAATTTTGGTGTCCTATTTTTCTTTATTTTTCAATATTCATCTTGATCACACAAAGAGGGAAATACTGATTTTCCCAACGGTGGTATCAGAGCCTGGTTGATCAGTATTAGTTTCTTGTGGGAGTCAAGATGGAGGCAAGTATCACTCATGGTGGAGAAATGTTCAAGCTCACAACGGAGAACTATGCCTATTGGAAACCCATAACGGAGGATCATCTATTTTGCAAAGATTTGTACGAACCAATTATAGAGGAAACCAAACCGTCAGAGAAGAACAATAAAGAGTGGGAGCTCCTTAATAGGAAGGCGGTCACCATGATTCGTAAGTACATTAATCGTAATTTATTTGAGCATGTTTCTACTTACACAAATGTCTTTGAGCTATGGAAAAAACTTGAGTCTATGATTCAAAAGAAGACACCACGTAACAAAGCCCACATAGTGAGGCGATTAGTCAAACTGGAGTACAAGGATGGCCAAAATATGATTGAGCACTTGAATAGCTTCAAGGGGCTCGTGAATCAATTAACAAAGATTGAGATGGAAATCAATGACGAGTTGCAAGTCTTGTTGCTTTTAAGCTCACTACCTGAAAGTTGGGACACTTTGGTAGTCACGCTTAGCAAATCGGCTCCAGAAGGAAAGCTTACTATGGATGGCATCGCTGACAGCCTAATCAATGAACAACCACAGAGAAAGGAACGTGGCACAACTACCTACTCGGAGGCGAACATGATTGAGAATTGAGGTAGAAGTGAGTCACGTGGAATATACAAAAGTGGCGGACGTGACAAATCATGAAGGCGGTCAAATTATCGCTCCCGAGTTACTTGCTACTATTGTGGTAAGGCGAGTCATAAGAAAACTAAATGCCACAATCTCAAGAGAGACCAGAAGAATGAAAAGTTAAGCAAGACCAAATCAACCCAAAGAAGAAGGAATATGAGAGCACTACTGTTGTTGCATCCATGGAGTGCGGAGAAGTCTTTGTCATTGACGACTATGTCAATCTCACCTATGCTGATAACCTTTGGATCGATGATTCTGGTGCATCTTTCCATTTTAACCCACATGAATGGCTTTTCTCATCCTATTAGTGTGGAGATTTCAGTGTTGTGAAGATGGGAAATCAAGTAACAAGTAAGATTGTTGGCTTAGGCGACATAATCTTGAAGACAAACACGGGATGCAAGCTTATTTTGAAGAATGTACAACATGTTTCAGAAATGCGGCTCAATCTTTTCTCGGCAGAGAAGCTTGACGGAGCTGGAATGACTAGCCACTTTGGAGATGGAAAATGGAAGATCACTAGTGGCAATATGGTCATTGGTCAAGGAAGAAATGATGGATCCTTATATGTTATGCAAGGACAAATTTGCAAGGGGAAGACTAATGTTGCTCACAAAAACTCAAGTATAGAGCTATGGCACAAGAGGCTTGACCATATGAGCGAGAAGGGATTGAAAATTCTTGCCCGAAAAAAACATCCTCCCAGATATAAAAGGTACTACACTTAACCATTGCACTGATTGCTTAGCTGGAAAACAACATAGGGTTTCATTTCTTAGACCAGCACATCCACGTAGAAAAGAGCATATTCTTGACTTAGTCCACACTGATGTATGCTCTATGAATGAAATATCTCTTAGTGGTGCATTTTATTTTGCAACTTTCATTGATGATCATTCGAGAAAGGTTTGTTGAAAACAAAAGACCACGTGCTTAAGCCGTTCAATGGGTTCCATGCAAGGGTGGAACGCGAGACAGAAAAGAAGCTAAAGTCTGTCATAGCGGATAATGGTGGAGAATATCGCGGCCCATTTGAAGAATATTGCAATTTATATGGCATCCAACTTGAGAAGACGCCACCAAAGACACCTAAGTTAAATGGAATTGTTGAAAGAATGAACCGCACCATTGAAGAATGAGTTCAGTGCATATTGTCCCATGTCAACCTCCATAAATTTTTCTGGGAAGAAGTTGTAAAGATCGGTGTTGACATAATCAACATGTCCCCTTCAGTTCCATTGGATTGAGATATACCGGAGGAGATTTGGACAAAGAAAAAGATGGCATGTAATCATCTAAAGGTGTTCGGATGTCGAGTGTTTGTTCATATTCCTAAGGATGAGCGGGCCAAGCTAAATTCAAAAACAAAGGCGTGCATCTACCTAGGCTCACCCAAAGAAGAATTTTGGTATCGGTTGTGGGATCCGACCCAGAAAAAGATCATCAGAAGCCGAGATGTCATCTTCCTCGAGGACCAGACGATTAGTGATTGCAAAATGTCACAAGAAGCCCAGTCTAGGATGACCAAGGGGAATTATGATACTATGTCATCTCCGGTGGTACGAGATGATACAAGAGTTAGGGAAATTATAATGAAGTTGATATCAATGATGAGCAAGCCACAACAGAGCAACCTCAGACAAGCGGTAGAGAAGTGGAGGACGCGATTGATCCAGTGGAACCTGAGCCTCAACATTCCACTAGAGAGAGAGACACCCTTCATCTAGATACCCTCGAGACGAGTATGTGACACACACCGACAGGGGGAGCCTCAACACTATGCCGAAGCCATGGCAAGCAATCATAGAGATGATTGGGAAAGGGCTATGCAAGAGGTCATGCATTACTTACCGGAGAATCATACATTTGATCTTGTGGTGTTACCTAGAGGGAAACGAGCTCTAAAGTGCAAATTGGTGTACAAGCTCAAGATAAATGAAACAATCCCAACCAAGGTATAAGGCCCGAATTGTTGTTAAAGGATACAATCAGAAGAAATGAATAGACTTCGATGAGATATTCTCACCCGTGGTGAAAATATCATCAATCTGAGTTGTGCTAGGCCTCGCTTCTAGTTTGGATTTGGAGGTTGAACAACTCGATGTTAAGAAAACTTTCTTACATGGAGATTTTCAGGAAGAAATATACATGGAGCAACCCGAGGGATTCATATATCTGAGAAAGAAGCATTTGGTGTGCCACCTTAAAATGAGTCTCTATGGTTTGAAGCAAGCACCGTGCCAATGGTACAAGAAATTTGAATCCTTCATGAATCATCAAAGATTTATGAAGACGCACACTGATCATTGTGCCTTCGTGAAGAGGTACGATGGAGGAAAATTTCTCATACCCATGCTTTATGTTGATGATATGTTGATTGTTGGGCAGGATAAAGTTAAAATCCCCGCTCTTAAGAAAGAATTGAGTAATTCTTTCTCTATGAAACATTTGGGACCAGCCAAGCAGATTTGTGGGATAAGGATCACTCGAGATAGATTTGAAAGGCTACTTTCGCTATCCCAAGAGAGATATATTGAGAAGATACTTGAGAGATTTAACATGGGCAAGGCCAAACATGTAAGTGTACCACTTGGCGGGAATTTCAAGTTCAATAAGAAACAAATCCCAAAAGGTGATGAAGATAAGAGAGATGTTTTATATTCGTCGGTTGTTCATGTACGCCATGATATGTACATGGCCAGATATCGCACATGTGGTTCGTGTGGTGAGCAGGCATTTGTCAAAGCCTAGGAAAAAACATTGGACGGCTGTGAAATGGATACTTCGCTATCTCAAAGGAACAACCAACTGGTGTTTGTGCTTTGGAAAACAAGAACTTGTGTTGGAGGGATACACGGATGCAAATATAGCTAGAGACTTGGAGTCTGGAAAATCAACATTAGGATATCTAACTACTTTTGTAGGGGGAGCTATGTCTTGGCAGTCAAAATTCCAAAAGTGTGTGGCTCTTTCTACGATGGAAACGAAGCACACTGTTGCCACAGAAGCTTGCAAGGAGATGTTGTGGATGAAGAACTTCCTAGTGGAATTGGGGTTAAAACAAGAGAAGTATGTCCTTTTTTTGTGACAACCAGAGTGTCATCCACTTAGCCAAGAATTCAGCCTACCATTCACGAACAAAAGCGGCTACAAATTGAAAAGGTGCACATCGATGATAATTGGTCAGACATGATGACTAAGGCATTACCAAGTATGAAGTTTGATGATTGTTGAAAAGGTGCAGGTGCGGTGATCTCTTCTAATTAGGTCGGAAGGGGGAGATTTGTTGGGTTTCCTGCCTAATTCTAGAACTCTCCGTTGATGGTAGAGAGAGATGTTTCTAGAATGATGAGGAAGAATCTAAATTATTTCCTAGAAGGCTCCAAGCATTTAATATGATAGTTGGAGAGATGGAAGATAATTCTAGAGTTTGCTTGGTTCACCTATAAATAGAGGTGTTGGAGAAGAGTTCATCACTCAGTCCCATCCAATCCATTCCATATCCACTTCCATTCCTTCTAGTGTGAGAGATCCACTCTTAGAGTGAGGAGGTGGAGAGACGTCTTCATCCTCTCTAATTAGTGAGTATTCCACCATTGTGTGAGTAGTCTTGTAATTCATTCTACTTGTGTGAGATATTTGCAACCCTACTATAGTCTTATATAGTGAAGAGTTGGACTACATAGTCCCGCGATTTTTCCCAATTTAAGTTTTCTACCAAATTTTTGGTGTCATATTTTTCTTTCTTTTCATTAATCATCTCGATCACACAGAGAGGGAAATATCAATTTTTTCCCAACAACTCCGTAATCTAAACCCCAACTTAAGAGCAATTCACTTCTACGTCTTTTTACAAGCGTGCTTTCGGCCGAGAATTTTATTGCAAATATGAATGCAAAATCCCTTTCGATGGATGAAACTGAATTTGAA
Organism: Rubia tinctorum; assembly: GCA_032355605.1. Lineage (NCBI taxonomy): Eukaryota > Viridiplantae > Streptophyta > Magnoliopsida > Gentianales > Rubiaceae > Rubia > Rubia tinctorum. The sequence continues at coordinate 11,059 of JAULKM010043456.1, forward strand.
ACGAACATGGAATGCTCCCGGACCTTGATTTGATGTTGTCGGGGGACACACAATGGGGGATCGAGAACAGAAAACGCGGAGGAGCGATTTAAAGTAACAAGCAGTACTGATCTTCTTCCGGACAATGTGGCTAGTCGAAGTGACAAAAAATTAGAAGGTGTCAGTTCTTTCACAAAACCTAGTACGAGTGTTTTGTAAAAATGCACCCATCTCGTATCTGGGAGATAAAGGGGCAGTGTTGGTTCGGAAAAAGGACATGGGACGTTTGTTTCAGAAGTATCCTTTCTTGAACTCTTAAGGTTGCGGACCTGACCGTAGCCAATGTAGGAGACCTGTTAAACCGCTACATGGAGCTTGTTTTCAAGTACGTCTGACCCTTAGGCCAATACACATGTCTGAACCGTTGGAGTCTCAAGGGAGCATAAAGGAGAGTCCAGTGAATACAAATTATGTGCAATTTTGCTTTTCTTTTTTCAATTCAAGGTTGTTAAATTATTGTTGTTTGGGGTTGCCTTTGAATGAAAAGGGAGTTTTAAAAGATACATTTTTTAGACATAAATTTAAAAAAAGTACACATTTAAAAGACAAATTAAAAATTCGAATACCAAACCGTGAATTTCAATTAAAAGCGGGTACCATTTTGGTCAATCTCTCGGTTTTCTTTTTACCCTTGTTATTTGCAGTTACCCTACGTATTTTCAATTTTGTGTTAGAATTGACCATTACTTGACATTTCCTTTTTAATCATTCCGTCGACTAACATGGTGCGCCAAAACTTGGTAGTCCCTCCTTCTCAGCTTAAATTGCATAGTTTTTTTCCAGACACTATTCTCTATCAAAGTTTGATCTTATATTTGAATAAATATATGAACAACAATATTATCATATGTGGTATTGTTGAATTCATTGTAACAAGTAGTTTCTAAATATCAAATTTTTATTTACCATTATTGTACGTAAGTGAACATATTAACGGTCAAACATGTTTGTTGAACAACGTGATAATGATTGTTGTGCAATTTAATCTAATCTGGGATGGAGGGAGTAAGATCTTCTTCATCCAAAAAAATTGGTCAAAAGAAAAGTTACTACTTCTACCAAACTCATATACGGAGTAGGCTTTTGGTGAAGAATTCAACTGTCCAAATTAGACCAAAGGCAACATTCAAACTCAATAAATCCAGTATGCAGAAGCCAAGTCTAAATTCTAGCCTAATCTAAATCATGGCCCACAAGCAGAGCTCTTCAAACAAGAGCTCTTCAAACAAGGCCTCTTCATTTGGTCCTCCAAACCCACTACTCTTAAAAAGGCATGAATCATTCACACCCCCCCACAAAAACAAACAAAAAGCTACCTAATCCAAGATTGAAATTAAAAAACAGTTAACAATTTGTATGATTCTACTAAATCATTAGCAAACATCTAATCAGAGGAGTAACCCCAGAAAACTAGATTAAAAAGCCTGCAAATCCACTGGAAATAAAGCATATGACTGAGAAGAGATAGGGATAGGGCACCCCTTAGATTTTAAGGTGTACCTTTGTTTCTTTGTCCCCTAAGCTTGTGACATGCCACAATAGTGACAATACCCCCCAAAACCTCCCATGATTTCATCCTCTCATTCTCATCCAATATCTCTTTGCACAATCTCCGTATGCCTTCAAACTTTTCTAACCCCATTGCAGATCATTTCTTGATCTTTTTTTCCCTGCCATTGCGAAACAAAGATCCCAGGCCAAGAAGGTTGGCAGTGCCTTTGGAAATGGTGGATGATGGAACTGGCATGTTGAGCACTGGACTTATCCTCATTCCATTTGCATTAGGCCCTCCATAATTCTTCCTCAATGGAGGCTTCTGAGACAACCCTGAGGAAGACTTGGGGAGTTTTGAATAAGTATTGTGCTTCTGGTTCTCCTTCGGTACAGAACCAGTTGAATTGCTCCTAGACAACAAGGGCAGTGACCAAAATGAGCTCTTTTTGTGGCCATTCTCACA